>JAEIGQ010000044.1:2067500-2090052 GCA_018904275.1 Lordiphosa clarofinis
TGGCTATATCGACTCGGCTGCTGATGCTGATTAGGAATATATATACTTTATAGGGTTGAAAATAATTGCTTCTCCCTGTTACATACTTTTCTGACTTCATTTTTGTTTTTATCCATTACATTGTCACATGTCTGCACCGCAAGAACTTGTTGGCAAAACAAAAATTTAAAATAAACCTGTGAAAACCAGCAGCTCGAAAGTTCAGCTCAATGAAAGTTTAATTTTTTAGCATACGGGTCGAACATAGACTTCCAGATCATTGAGGGTTTGCCAAGCAGAGTTTGTAGCCATTCAGGAGGCTACCAATCTTTTTATAAACCTCGCAATCAAAAGAAGCAAATTATTTATTTTCTCAGATGGTCCAGCAGATCTCTTAATAAGATGGCTCAGCACTTTGAAATTAATCTCGTTTGGGTGACTGGACAACATTGAATGCAACGATATGGCCGACTGCCTTGCTATTGCCACTCAACTCCTACCGGATAATAGCAACATTGGGATGCTTCTTGTGAACTTTAAGCTACAAACAAAGGAAATTACATATTGAATAACCATAAATCGATGACAAACGACTCACAAAAATGAAGTATCCCAGCTGTAAGCTACTCTTAACCAGAGATAAAAACCGAAACGAGTTACGGTTAGGGTTACGGTTACTGTTTTGGCCGATCGCTCTTTTCCTTATTTATATTTAGGTTGTGGGAGTACGAGTTTCTGTGAGATCTTTCTAGCAATATCTGTGCAACAAAAATCAAACGGAAACATGTTCAACAATTAGATAAGTTGCAGACTGATGAGGAAAAGCCACAACAACTGGTACTGGCCTATGCACATGTGATAGGGAATTGAAAATGCGTTTCTTAATTAAACTCATGGTTAATGCATGCATGCTAAGGAAAACCAACAAAACACAGCCAATACACATGTACATACACATTTTTCACAAACAAATCTTTCCATGTTCAGTCTTTCTTTGTATTACTACATAAGCAAACTAGTGCATACTCGAAACGCGAATAAAAATTTGTAATTCCTCACTTCCATCCACAGTCTAGATTACAGTGTAATGTCAAGTAATCGGCGCCAAGATGACAAGCTGTCAAGATAACGGCGAGCCAAAAACATTTTCCTCATACAAATACACATCTTCATTCACATACAGTCGAAGAGAGTAATAGCCTATTTCCATTATAAGTACATATTTCGAAATGTACATTAATTTTTTTGAAGCGTTTCCATAGCATATGTGCATATTTTGTTAAAAAAAAAAAAAAAAACATTTTTTTTCATGCCCTTACCGGGATTTGAACCCAGGTCTCGTTGATTACTAGTCTCAGTCCTTAACCACTACGCCATTTCCGTTAAGATAGAGGAGCTAGCTCAATTACACTAGTTTACAGTCAAAAAGACCCATTTCTACTAAAATTTTTTTTGTGTAGTTTGGAATGGTGATCTCAAAAATCAATTTCAATAATTTTTTCATGTCCGTTTTTGAAATATGAATTTTTTTCATTTTTTGCAGGTGCTCTTACATTTGAGGCCATATCTCACTTCATAATTGTCAGATAGAGTCAAGCAAAAAAAAAAATCAATAGCAGCCTTGAAAGATGTAATAAAATTTAAAAATTCAGTTCTGCAAAAAAGTAGTATTTCGTGATAATTTAAAAAAAAATTTTTCGCTTACTTTTGTCGCTGATTCTTATTTTTCTGGTTTTCGCTCCTTCGAATTAACCAAAAATAAAAACAAATTAAATTTTCTAAACACCAACACTCAAATCCTTCACTTATTTGACCACCGAACGTTGACACGATTTTCCTCACCAATACCATATTTTCTACATACGTCTTAGATATAAAAATTAACAAATTTTTCGTTTTTATATTTTTCTGGCAAAAAATGAAATTTTAACAGCAAAAAGAATCGATTTTTTTGAAACATTTTTGGGTATTGTGTTCAAACTACTAAACCGATTAAAAAACATTGCTCTACACGATTACTGTCAACTCAATTACCTTTCGAATCATATCTTGCTTGACTCTATCTGACAATTATGAAGTGAGATATGGCCTAAAATGTAAGAGCGCCTGCCAAAAAAATGAAAAAAAATCATATTTCAAAAACGGAGCCATGAAAAATTTTTTTGAAATTGATTTTTAAGATCACCATTCCAAACTACACCAAAAAGTAGTTTCAGTAGAAATGGATAATTTTTTTTTTTTTTTAACTAGTGTTATCTTTTCTGGCTTTCATGAATTTCAACTGACATAGATAAAAAAATGAAAACCTTCGGGGTGAATGGACATATATAAAGTAACAGAAAAGGAGGTGTACATATTTGCTGTAGTGGAAATAGGCTATAAGACTGCCTTCACACTGATATCATTTACTGCTACATGAGAAATTATAATCTAGTATGCCTGGATTTTATCATGATTCTACTATGGAAAATAGGTTGGACCCCATGAGAATGCTCTCACCCTCCTACTTTTGATGTATAATTAGCTAAAAAAAACAAGAGGAAAAAAGTCGAGTTTTAACGGGCGCAAATAGTCTCTAAAGTTTTTGTATATAACTTATACGCAGTGTTGCCTATTATCATATATAGGCAGCGGATTTTATGCACCTTTTTAAATGAAGGCGGATTGAGGTGAAAATTTGGATTTGGACTAATTAAATAACCCACTTTACATTGAAAACTGCATATGCAAAATATGTAAAATAGTATGCAAAATCCGCTGTCTAATCATATATTTTTCTTCGCTTATAAATAGTCGGCGTTGACTTTATTTAAAAACTATTCTGATGAAAAATAATAATAGACTACTGCCATGATACAACTATTACAGTAAGATGCTCTCTGAGTGTGCTCTCTTTTCTGGACTCCAAAGTTTCATTGTGTTGCTGTCATTTGATTGAAAAGGTTGTGTGCGCACAAATTTTTTTTTGACTTGCCGACGAGAATGTCAGTCCTGGATTTATGCAAACGCGAGAAGACAGAAAAACGCGCTTGTGTTGGTGAACAAGAGAACTCCCTCCAGACTACAGTAGTTTAACTTGCAATGAAATCTTCACCGATTCACACAACCATAAGTTCGGCTCGCGTTTGCTTAAAAACACGACTAACATCGGCTCGTGTGAGCTATGATCGCCGCCTCTGGTCTGAAGAGAGCTCTCATGGCCGGCAATGAAGTAAAACGGGGTTCCCCAAGAAGACAGCGCGAATTTGTGGCTGTGTACTTTTCTAGCCTTATCAGCTGCCCTAACATAGGAGCCATTTGAAAAGTGCCAAGCGAATACCAAAAAAATTTAGTCCTGTATATCCAATGCGATTGTAAATCTGAGGGTGCTTTGCTTTTTGTTTTATTCTCTCTCTCTCTCTCTCTCTCGATTTTAGCAAAAGCTGTCAGTACTTGATAAACTCTGAAAATCCATGTATAATAGTTGTATATTTGTATCATGACTACTACTATGTGTTATTTCAAAAGATGACAGCAATCTTAAAATTTGAATTCAATAATCGAGGCGTAGCGGTAATTTTTTTCAAAACTGTCGCACCAATTTAAAATTAAAATATAATTTGTTGATTTTCACAATTATTAAATATAAACCAAATCTTAGTATTGGGAATGCTGAGAACTGGTTTTTTCCATTTTGCCGTTTTGGGGTTCGGCCTTATTTACAATCTTTGCAAATTTAAAATATATCAATAGGCTGGGCTACTAGACTATCAAGTACTTGATTTCACCTGTCAATTAAAAATGATAGCTGTTTTGTTTCTTTCTCGTTCATTAGCAATAATGCGGCGAATGATAAATAAGCACCCAAATTATGTGAATAAATACGAGTTTTAATCGGGAACAAATCGAAAATTTTAATATCGAAATTTTAACTAATAGATTTAAAACCGAATACCGGTACTGATAACCGGTTATGTTAATAAAAGTAATAGGGTTACTGTAATACGAAAATATCTTTTTTCGGCTAAAGTTACGATTTCGATTACAAATTTTAAAGTGCTTTGAGCGGTTACGGGTTTCTGTTTCGGTTACGGTTTTAGTCTCTGCTCTTAACTCTAAAAAATCCAGGGCGTTACTCCGTCAAGAAAGGGTAAACATTTGCCTTTTAGTAGAACCCTTACTGGACTCCTAATTTGGTTATTACATTATTAGAATTAGCAGCGTCATTATCTCCACTGTTTTCGAACATTTCATTTTCGACCGTCAACCGAAAATTATAATGGTCTTCCCTTTGAACTTCTTCATCCGTCATTATACTTCAACATGATAAGTCGACATCACAATTGTAATAGTCTACAAACTCGTCTGGAATGTCGACCACTCGAAATCAAAATTCTTTTCAGCTACATCGGCTAAACTGCTTAACGTAATGGTGTCATCCTGCTCCATAAAATCATAATCGAAAAAAAAACGGATTTATTAAAGCAATTCTTAATTAAGTTAGACAAAACTGTAGTGTCCCAAACGCAAGAGCTACGCTACGGAGCATGTCAACATCTCACTCCCAACTTCATTTCTGTAAAGGACTTTTAAACATCTTATTATTCCCATATCCATTGGTTGAATAAGTGCTGTTAGATTTGGAAGAAAACTTTCAATTTTTAACGTTCCACCCTGCATGCCATAAGTAATGATTGCACAATTTTTAATAACGATTTCTTGAAATTTTTTGATTTACTCAAGTTTGCCAAAATACTTTCCCAAAATGGCTACAAAGGAAAACTGCGCCTGAAGCAGTCCCAACTTGGCAAATCAGTTCAGTAAAGAAATAACTTTGTGTGCATCCAATAAAAATGTGTGCCCATTTTTACCAGTTTTCCCCAATAAAACTTTTTGCTACATTAGCTAATATGTGAGCCAGCAGCAGCCCACACGGCGTATACATAACCTGACTCCGACTTGACTCTGCGTGGTACATTGTGCCAGTTTGGGCATTTGAAGCATCCAACAACGATCGACATGCACTTCAATTTACAAACTTGCTAGGCAAGTCCGCGTGTGTTGGTGTGTGTGTGTGTGCATTTTCCGGCTGCAGCTGCAGCAAAGTGTGTCGACTTTTTTTCCATTTCCGCCAGGCAAGTTTGCTTACGGTTCCCAGCATTTCCTTTTTTATTTTTTAACGTTTTTAATGTAATGAAGTGTGTTTGCATTAAAATGCAATTTGAAGTGCAAAGTTACAATATTATTATGGCATGCTGAAAGGCTGAATGCCGCGCGTGTGACTGTGTGAGTGTGTTTGCGCCCAAGAGCCCTTGAGCTTAGCTAGGCTTCCTCCACCTGCACATTTTTTGCGGTTTATGTGCGCTAAGTGAGCCTATAAAAAGCCAGACGCAGGCGAGAGTGCTGCTCTCAACTACATTTTTATGAATACTAAAAATGCTGAACAGCAATCAGAGCGTTCCACACTTGGCCCAGCTAATTGTGTGACAGCATACGTTGGCGATGACTTCGTAACGTATTTGGGTGGAAGTTTGGCGAATATTCAGAGCAGTGTTTAACACTCCAGTGCCTGGCACCTGACCTTGCAGCAGCAAGCAGATGGAATTTCATTTGCATGTCGAGTTGGAGCTCGAGTTCTTTGGTTACCCAAATGTCCGGCACATTAATTGCATATTAAAATACGTCCCCCCCCCGCCTCCCTCGACCACCAACTGTGTTTGTTTTCGAAATTTATGCACTTTTGCTTTGAGGCACATTAAATGTGTCATGTTTAATTTAATTGCTGTATCGTATGGCATTTGTTAAATGTTTTTGATGGCATAGAACTTATTGTGTCAAAACTGTTGATATAATTAATGTTGCGGTCACAAAGTTGTCAGCTTGTAATTTTGTAATACAAAAGAACGGTTTGGACAGAGAGGGCAAAATGTAACTTACTGAAAGGAAGTTCCATTTTAGGTTGCCTGGAAATGACAAGGCCGGCAAAAATTTAACACTTGACTTTATTGCTTGATTGACAAATTAATTTACAGAACTTAATTCGTCTAAGCTATTTCGAATTAAATAAAAGCCAAAGAGCGAACCAGTGAGTGTTTTGATTTGAATATGGGGCGAAACTGCAAGGAGGCAAAAGGCCACTAGATTTAATACATAGCAGGCAGAATCTTCGTCAATATACTTTCAAATTCTACATTAATTTTCACACAATTCTTTTTAAAT
Source organism: Lordiphosa clarofinis (assembly GCA_018904275.1). Lineage (NCBI taxonomy): Eukaryota > Metazoa > Arthropoda > Insecta > Diptera > Drosophilidae > Lordiphosa > Lordiphosa clarofinis. Next base: position 2,073,678 of record JAEIGQ010000044.1, read on the forward strand.
TGAGATGAAATAAGCCTCTTGGAACGTAGCAATACCCCGTTTGTTACCCGAATCTTAGCTTTGTCTAAGAAATTAAATAAAGTCAAACTTCATATATAAAGACTGAACCACCTCCTTACCGTGGAACCGGAATCCTAAAATGATCGACTGCCTATCGACATTTATGCTTACTGGTCAGTATTGTGCCACAGAATCACGAAATCAGGACACGTTTTTGAAGTCATCTTACAAATATTATAAATGTGAAAGTTTGTATGTTTGTGTGTGTTGCCCGTTTGTTACTCATTCACGCACTCAGGTAGTTGATTACCTGGAGTTGAACATAGGCTATGAAACTTTTATATATATATAAAAAAAACGCGAAATTCGCCAAAAACTATTATTAAGCATTAAAAAAGAATTTGTGAATGGTAAAAAAAATCCGCGAATTTATTTATTAATTTGTTTAATTGAAGACTAGCAATTGTCTGCTTCTTTGTAATAGTTACAACGTGCGTATAACTAAGAATAACTTTTTTCGTTATATTTAAAAATAAAGAAGCTAAAATTATTATTAAGATTTAGATATAGACCAAATTAAAAGTTTAAGAAAACGCAGACGTTGGTAAAAAAGGTGTCGATTGAACATTTCGAAATATTGCAAAGTTTACCAATTTTTCTTATGATCTAAGACTTAAAATTTTATAGATGGAAATGTATTTTTGGTAGTTTTTTATGCGACCAAGGATTATTATGAAGACTTAATGGACGGAAGTCGTAGACGGGTAAATATAATAAATACGGGTAACTATATACATGTGTGTAGGCCGAAAGGACAAAAAAACGAAAATTTACAAAATTGTCATTTGAACTTAGATTCCGAAAAAGTTCGAAAAGTTGCGAAATTTTTTTAAGATTTCGACTATACATTAGACGGGTAAATTGACGGTTCAGAATCAAGCGTTCAAAAGAATCCGGAAGTACACAGCTTTTTATGATTAGCTTAGAGTACCATGATATCATCATTTAGTAGTAGGCAATTAAAGACGGGTAAAAAGGAGGTGTCGATCCATCAGCTTAAGGGGGTTATCTCCATTTTTTTGCATTTTTTGATAGCTTGGATTTTTGAGCATATTGCCCCAAAAGGGTTTTTCGAAATTCGAAATACTTTCGAGTATAGCCTTTAGATAAAGCCTTTTTTTCAAACAATGTCTTCGCTAATACTAGTAACTTTCACATTACCTTAAACTTTAAATGCACTTTGCTCGAACCCACGATTTTTGAACTGGCGCACGTTGGGGCGACTAGAGTAAATTCCGCGCCAAAATCGAATTTTTATACCCTTGGAGAGGGTATATTAAAATTGTCCGGATGTTTGTAACGCAAAGAAGGAAGCATCTCCGACCACATAAAGTATATATATTCTTGATTAGCATGACGAGCTGAGATGAAATAGGCACGTCCGTCTGTTTCTATGCTATCTCCTCCGTCAGTTTTAAAGATATTGTAACCAAACTTTGCACAGAGTCTTTTAGTACAAATACGCTGCACATTTGTCGGAACCGGCCGGATCGGATGATTATAGCATATAGCTGCCATAGAAACGATCGGTTGAAGAAGTAGTTTTAGTAAGAAAAACTTATTTGTTTTCAATGTTATCGCTCCCATCGCTCGTATTTATAAGTTTTCAATGATTTTACATAATTCAACAAGATTTGTCGAAATCGGACCACTATATAGTATAGCTGCCATACATACTGTCAGGCATATATCAAGCTCCAAGGGTATATAAACTTCGGTCGAGCCGAAACTAGCTGGCCTCTATTTTTTTTAAATTCAAATATCGCCAGCCCTGGAACATACGCGCGCATGTTCTATCATCTGTTTTGTTTGCTTACATTCTTGATATTTGCAAGTGTATTAAATATGAAAATACTTTTCTATAAATAACCATGGAAAATGAAGCAGGTAGTGTTTAATTTAGTTGTGTTATTGCCTGACGGAAAATGCTCATAAAAAGGTGGCAAGCCACATCGGTAGAGGACAAAGAAATTGTTGCCCAGACAAAAAATCGAATCAGAACGAATTCAAGGAACTCTAGTTTTACTTATTGATCGCCCGATACCTGGATTTGGAAGTAGTAACAATGGTAACACTGCTAGGAGATTTTTTTACAACGCAGAATTGACTGCAGAGATAACTAAGATAGAAATCGATTTGCTTAAAAGAATGCACACTATATTAATAGTTGTTTCATGCAACTATGATACTAATATAGACAAATTCAAAAATTATGCCTTGCAGAGTGCTAGGCATTTCGTAAATTTGTACCCTTGGTACAATATGACGACAACTTTGCAAACATTTTTTATTCATGAATTCAAGAATTAATTATGCATTGCTCCCAATTGGTCAAATAACAAAGGAGGCCCAGGAAGCACGAACCTAAGATTTCAAGTTTTACCGAGAACATTTTTCGAGAAAGTGCAGTGTGTTGAATAGAATCTTCATTATCTTCAATCTCCAATCGAGGCATTTCAAGAGACAGGAAAAAATATAAATCAAATGCCAAAATCAGCTTTAGATCTCTTAGAAAATGTACCTGAAGTTCACGAGGAGTACTCTAATTCAAGAGAAAGTAGCGTTGAGAAATAAAGAAAATGGTTGAATAAAATACTAAATTGGTTATGTTGTTTTTTATAATAATTATCTCTAAAATCTAAAAAGTTTTGAAAATTGAACCCGATTATTCCAAGGAAAACTATTGGATATACTCTTTCGACTATGAAAAAAAATTTAAGTTAATGATTTTAGCAAAGAATCGTATTGGCCAGTTTTTAGCTTCCTATGTTTCGAAAAAAAATGTATTTCGCAAAAACAACTAAAAAATTTTTGTATTTTTAATTCTTAAAAAAGAATTTCCGCTAAATATTTATAACTTTTAACTTTTTTTGTAAAACTTTAATCCTCTTAAAAAGACGGCAGTAACTTTTTCTTGCTACAGAGCTCCGCTGAATTATGGCGCGATTTTGAGCTTTTCGCCCCACAGTGTGGCGGCCATGATATCTGCAGTTACACTAAACCGATTTGGATGATTCAAAGTAAAAGCGACACAGAATGGTCCCCATTTAAGTCTGACTCTCAAACATAATTTTAAAAAATTCCCCAAAATCGATAAAAAAAAAATTACATTGCTTTTTTGGAGGGTCAGACAAGAATGACATCTAAACTGATTAAAACCCTGATTATAACCCTTTTGGTTTTATTTCACACAACCTGAAGACGAGAAATCGTGGCCACCAGCACTTTACCTTCTTTGTGGACCCCCCACTTTGACGGCCCTTTTGAACAGCCCTCGTAGCGAAGCAGTAAAATTTTTAAGTTTACTTTAATTTGTTTATAACATAATAAAAAATAACAGAGTTGGAAAAACTCTTTGCGTTTTAAAATAAGATCCAAATAACAGACATGGTGAATACCCCCTTAAGAAAACTTTAACATATGTAATATTTTTATACATAAGAAGTTAGAATGTAGATCATACGGACAAAAAATTGCAAAATTTAAAAAAAAAGGACCAATTTTCATTAAAAATTAAGAAATATTTTGCAATAAACAGCGCAATCTCTTGGGTTTCACGGTTGGCTTGAAAACAAAAAAACATTTAAGGCCGTCTAAAGATTTGCCAATGTCGCACTTTTTTTATTATTTCCAAAAAGAATCTACTTCTTCTATGATATTTACAACCACCGATATTCACGTTCTATGAGCTCGAGTGCTTACTATTTTCCTAGTAAACATAAAACTCGTTCTGAAAAATGAGGGCAAGCGGTCTTTGGAGCCTGAGGTATAGAAAAAGTTTCCGTACATTGTGATCTTTGCGGAAGTTGCAAGACAGCTTTCTCTGAATAAAATGCCTTTTTATACTGTACTATAAAATGCCTTTTTATACTATCAAGGCCCCGACTGGTCACAGTTTGGCGTGTTCCTTAAGGATGACTGATTTTCTAATCCCCAAGACTTGTTCTAGACTAAAGAATTGATATAAAGTCTCTATGATCCACTGAGCCCAATCGGTTTGCATTTCTCTATTTTCTTACGAAAGAAATTCCTTTGTAATTTGTTTTTATTGTCGAAAAATATTTGTAAAGTTGTGTGAAGCATTAAATATTGGGTCGCTCACTAAATAATTTCGTTCTTTTAGTGAAATGTAAACACGATTTTTTTATGGTGCAAAACATTTTATGAAATTATGTATTTTCCGTTTTGATCCAATATCTTTTGTCATCTTTCGGGCAATCAATCTCTCCATGCTCATAAAATTTTTTATCCTTGCAGACAAAAAACTGGTCCAAGAATTTTGAAAACACCGGAACAAGTAATTGTCCGAAGATGCCAAGTGTGGTAGCACATCCCATTCAAGCTGCAAAAGCTTTTGGCGAGTAGTCAAACTTGTATGAGATCTCTCATTTGATTCTGAGAAATTCTTAGATTCTGAGATGAAGAACATGAGGACATATCGCTCACTTACTTCAATACTGGCACAACTCAAAAAAATCCAATTTGAGAAAAACACGTTTGAAGTTCTCAATGGATTTAACCTAGAAAAAATGGTTCTTTTAGTTTTTAGTTAATCAAGAAAAATATTGTAATTTTAGAATGCCTATTAATATATCTTGAAAATATGATGTTTTAACTGAATGCCGAAGTATGTTTGTTCAATATCAACTGCTGGACAACTGAGATATGACGTTCTTGCATTAACATGAAAATGAAACTGCAAAATGGCAAGTAGAAGAGATATCAGCACGACAATTTTCGCACAAAATAGAACACTGTGCTTGTGAACGGTCGGGTTAGACTAAGTCTAAAAAAGTATTGTAAACAAGTGTTATTTTAAAATTTACCTTTGCTGGTCTAATTTATCGATCAGAAATATTTATAAACAAGTTCCTTATACTTTTCACACTAAGAGCCTTTCCCTCATGTTCGTGGTGTTAAAGGGCTCACCAATTTATAACAATTGAATGACAGATGAAAGAAAGTACTAAGACGCGCTTTTACTGTGCGGCAAGTGTTGCTGTAGGTCAACTAGGAAAGATAAAAAATAATTTGTGGGCCCATTCATTTTGTGGGACAAAAAAATTTTACTTTTAAAGAAATTATTTGAAATGTTTCGACTACACCATGCAACTCTTAAATGTTGATCGAGTCGAGACGGAAAAATTCTGAAAGGTTATGATAGAAGTATGAAGATCTTCGCTGGCTTTGGTTTGGTTAGCTGGCGTTTTCTTTTTATTGCACTTTGAAGATTTCACCTTCCGATGAGGATTTGCAACTCTATCACTCGTAGTCTATTTTGGAAGACGAAGATGCTTTTCTTTTGGGTTGGCTTATAAAACATTCCTAGGGCGCAGGTCGAAAAAGTCACATCTTTATACCCAAAATTACAAAAATGTCGTAAGATTATCATGTTTCCCCTCATATTTTCATACTGAAAACGAATTTGACTTAGCAATGTGGGACAAAAAAGTAGCTTAGACATAAATAAACAAACAGTAGAAACATACCAACTTCATTCGATTGGTTCTTCATATAGTTAAGGGTTGTAAAGCACGTAGAAATTTATCCAAAAATCGAACAATGGCAAATTGGGGAAACAAATGGCTAACACAGTCAAATATTTCAATTGTTTTGTATGAAATCAATAAAATGGTAAAGCAAACTTAACATAAAATAATAACGAAAGATATTAATTTTGCTTTACTTTGTTACCGAAAATATTTGTTTTTTGAGTTTTTATGACAGTTATTCATGCGTTTTGGCCTATAATGAAATAAAGTATAAGCTATATGAAGCTGGTTCCATTTAACGGTTTGTTTACTTGCCTATATTTGTAACTGGCTTAAAGATTAAGTAGAAAACTTTATAAAAGTTGTCAAAAAGTGCATCTCAGACAAAACTTAGACAGGGATTTTATACGACAATCGCACCCTTTGGAAATTTGTGTTTCTCGACGCGACCAAACTTTTTTGAATTCCAAAATGTCTAACAGTTGTGTTACCCGCGAAAAAATGGGAACAAAAAATGGGAACATTGATTAGAAATCAATCAAAGTATTCTGCTGTCGAGTAAAGGATAAATTTGAAGTTTTTGTTCATTGTTACAAAAAAGTATCTGAAAATTTTGTTAATATTTTGAATTTGCTTTCGCTCATAGAATTCTTTTATAATCTTTCGCTTCTGCTTCTGCCATCCATATTACCGACTACCGCTTTAAGAAAAAAGTTCCCCGCAACTAAATGCATACTTAAAGCTACATTTTCATAACTCTCAAATTTTTGGCTATTAAATTTACTTTAAACAATTTGTAAGTTGCCCTGCCTCGTCACCCCCGCCAACCGCAACCCAGCTATCGCAGCAAAATCTTAATCATTTGCCTGCAGCTTATCTGGCACATTCAATTCGCTGCCACCTTTTTATCACCATCAACATCATCAAGTCCCATCATGAAGCATCATCTAGCAAATTTCAAGTGGCTTTCATCAATGTAATTTCATTACACGCACACTTCAGCAATTTAGAAAAATTGTTCTACTCGCTGATAGTTCACATTTCGAGCGCTTGATACACTTTTTTTTTTTAGATAATTCAGGGCCAGCAGCAATTTTGCACTTATGCCAAGTGCAATGATGATGACAATTTAGTGCCATGGAAAAAATGCCAAATAAATAAGTAAAAAGTAACACAAAAAAATCACAAAAGAGCAGCAGCGGGTGAGCCGAGCGAGCTCGTTTCATGTGCCGGCAATGCCACTCAAATGGTTTTTCATGGAAATGATTTTCATTGAAGAAGCAAAGCAAATGCCAGAGTGTGCGTGGGTGTGTGGGAGGGGCAATTTGTGAATTCTAGCGACAAACAATGACAACATTTTCGTGCTGCTTACATTTCTAACAAGTTTTGATTAGTGGAACGCCATACACACGCGACTTGCGAACGCACTTGAAACGCCTTGCAAGTGTTTTGTGGAAGGATGCTGTTGCTGCTCAGGCCACGCGTCGTATGAGTATTATGGTTGAACACATTTTTTTCTTCTTTTTCACATTTCCCGTATGTTTGGGGCTACACTCTAATCATTTTCTTTCAATTTTTATTTTATTTTTGGCTTCTTGTTTTGCCGCAAATTGGATTTATTTTTTTGGTACACGCCGCGCACCCAAAGACACTGTTTGAAGTCCCGTTAGTTCCGACCGTACCCGCGGGATCGCAAACTCTCACTGAAATGATTTTTATGGTACACACGCTGGGGCCGACGACAGCATCCGAAGCAGCATCCCGAATGCGGCATCTCACCAATTGAGAACGCGAGCCGAGACCAAGCAAATACGAGCAAACGAAGCTGAAAAAACGAAGCATCAATGGTTGCGGAGCTTGGCAGAGCTGGCATAACAGAGCTCTGTTAAGTGGGTGAGAAATTATGGCAGGATTTTAGGCGTGTTTAATTAACAACAGAAAAACTTGGAAAAATATACAAAATAACTAATAAAAATATTTACAAATTTTGATTATTTTACCAAACATTTTGGGGAACAAAAATGTAAATTTAAGCGGTTTATGGCAAGTTTAAAATAATTGTTTACATTTGCCTCTTGCTCTCTCTGGCTTATGAATTGAACTCTCTGCTCTCTGGCAGGATTTACTCTGGCGCAGCTTGTGCTAAAAGCAAACAGCTGTTTGTTGTACTAAAATCTTCAATGTGAAGTAAGTATTTACTTAAGTGGGTTTAGTTTTAATTTAACTTTGCTTAAAAGTATACAAAAATTAATCAAACTAAATTCCAAACTGTAAAATTTGTTGTTTGTGCTAACAACTTTCTATGGCCTAATTTTTTGGGCTTTCATTTTTGTTTCAATGTTTAGTTTAATTTAAACTAATTTTAATTAAAAATGTGTGTTATTCTTGCCAAATTTTACAAAAATATCACAACTTAGGCCTGCCTTTTCTGTTGACTTTATGCTTCAATTTAGCAAGCACACCTGTTGCATCCAGTGGCCAGGCCTATCCACAAGCCCAGGTAAGTTTCTGTACAAACTGAGGAAAAGATGTTTTCGGAAAGTTTACAATTAAATTGAAATTTTAATATTATTTAAATTTATTTTACACTTTTTACTGTCTTGTTTTATTATCGTATTATTCTTGCCTACTTTTGCTTGGAGCTCTCTTACATCTTATCCCCAGTTAACAGCATTTCGCTCTTTGCTAAGAGAGTGGAAACCAAATTTGAGACTGAATTTGCCTAAAATATTTTTAAGAAGCTTTTTATGGCTGTTAGTTAAATGTTAATACCTTTCTTAAACGCTCCGAGATCGTTTATTAAAAGAATTTAAAACCAAACGTGAAATTCAATTTCAGTCAAGATTTCTGCACTCAAACTCTGTGAGCTTGCCAATGCTGGTCAACTGTTTTTTATCAACTCATAAACATGGCGTACAAGTTCATTTCGGTGTTAAAAGCGTGTGCGTTTCCTCCCCTCTCGCACTCTGCAGCTGTAAAATGGACCCACACTCACACACACACACACAGTTGCTGTCATTTTTAATAGCAAACACAACACGCAGCGACTTTTGCGCATGAAATAATGCCAACTAAAGTACTAAGTAGTCCAGTCCGAACCCAAACAGATGACGCACCATGGGCTTAAGTAACAGAGAAAGTAAGCAGAAAGCAGTGTTGGTTTGATAGAAAATTTGTTAATTTAAGATTCGGGCTAATTTCAGTAAAGATGTAGTTGCAAGTTTTCTTCGGGTTTGGAAAATTACAACCGCGAAAACTGTTAGAGCCACAATATCTGTCTGTTCTGTATACCATAATAAGGTCCGCAAGAATACCGAAACTATGCAAGTGCTCCGCACAATTTATTTAAATAAATTTTTTACACCTATCAAAAAAGAAAAATTCAGAATTATGAGAAGCATGTCGAGCCATACCCCCGCAATTTGGAAAAAACGTTATATCTCCTACAGTTTTGAAGATAGACGATTCGTACCTTCTAGAGATAGTTAGTAATTAGCAAATCGATTTGATCGTATGAACAGTTCTCAAGTTATGTGCAGAAAAGTGAACCAAGCCCCCCCCCCCCCGCTACCCACTCAAAAAATTGTTGCATACTTTTCAGATGGTCACCCTAAGGAACGCAGGAACACTGTTTAACATGTTTTTTCATGAGTAACGGGTATATCGAAGTCGGTTAGAGCCGACTTTAACTTACGCTCTCGTTTTTTTTTTTAAATAAAAAAAAGGTTGCATGCTTAACGGAAATTCCTTATTACATTGAACGCACATTCAGATCTGAAGATCTTCATCTTTATATGCTTGTAGGCTTTGATGAGGTGGAGTCGAGAACTCAGCAAGTCCAGACAGAGAAATGAGAGCTTTATCGGTCGTTGCTTATTATATTAAAAATATTGTTTGTCCCTTTGATGTTTTTTATACCCTTGGAGAGGGTATATTAAAATTGTTCAGATGTTTGTAACGCATAGAAGGAAGCATCTCCGACCACATATAGTATATTTATTCTTGATCAGCATGACGAGCTGAGTTGATATAGCCATGTCCGTCGGTCCGTCTGTCCGTCTGTTTCAATGCTATCTCCATCAATCAGTTTAAATAATTAAATAATATTGGGAAGGAATACTTTTAGGGGCATCGAAGTTAGCTAACAAGTATTTTAAGAATTTCGGGGGACCCATACAAAGTTAAAGTGTGCAAAAGTGGAGTACGCGACTTTCTTCACAGCCCTGTGTAAGTTTTGTTTTTCTTTTGTAAGATTTTAAATTAAGAAAATAAAGGAAAATCAAGTATGAAATCGCTGAAGCCCGTCAGTAATATTACTCTGTACGTGCAGTAGCAGCTTAAACCAGCCCTGCTGCCTTGCTGCCGTAGCGCACATTCCTTGGCTCATAACTTGATTATGGTTTTGTCGATCTTTATCATTCCTTCGCAGATCGGACGGAGCCATGTCCGTCTGGCATAATGAAGATTAAAAGAAGTATTACACCAAACTTAAATGCCAATTAAGATGGAAATTCCTTAAGAAACTGCTTTTAAATACCACAAATAACTGCATTACTATGATTTTCATCTTACCGAACCACTTTAAAATACCATGAATGATCAAGGGCAAAGAGAATGGACCAGAGCATACATAATGTTTTATTAATTTGCGATTAGAAAATAAGATATCATCAGGTGCACTATTTTCGCTTGCAACTACACTCAGAGAAAAAATAGAGAATTTCACTCTTGACTCAAGAGCATTCGTTCTCAAAAGTAGGGAAAGAGTGAAAATTCTTGATCCAGGAGCAATATTCTTTATCCATGAGTGAATTTTTGATCCCGACATTCTTGACTCAAGAGTTTCAGTTCTTGATCCAAGTACGAATAATTCTCAAAATAAAAGACTAAAAATAATAATTGAAGGGGGTGGGGTGGGGGTTTGGGTGTGAGAGACATATGACCGAGACCCCGGGACAACCCGTCCCGACCGACGTGGTGTTGTTTGTCCCGCGCTGCTTGCCACTCACCCCTCCAGCCACCCCACCCACTTTTTCCTAAGATGTGATTGATTTTGAGTTATTCACATATCAGATAAAAATTTTTTATTTTACTTACTTTACTGGGACTTGAACTCGGTACCTCGAAGACTGAAACATACACAGTTGGACGAGCAGCTTAACCGACTCGACTATTCTCGATAAACTACAAGAAGCGGCGAAAGCATATTTATAAGGCAGCGCGGTTGGTATTTGGCCAGCCGCAACAGCTCGACCGTGGATCAAGTCCCCGTAGCAGCAATTATTTTTTTTATTTTTTTTATTTTTATTTTATTTCATTTTATTTTTTTTTTGTGATGTTTTAAACATTTTTATTATATTATACAGACGTTTAATCACTTACTTATGCCCAATCTTAATGTTCTACTTTAACATAATTATCGGCGCGGCACGGTCAAATGACAATGACAAACTGCGCATGCGCTGTCTCTCTTTGAAAGAGCGCGGCCAACGTTATTCTCTCAAAGTTTGCGTTTCCTCACTCCCCTTGCCTATAGAACCACATTGAGAATGAATTTGTCTCGATTCCAAGAGCGAAATTCTTGAAAATTCAAGTGCGACTAGACTTTTTTTTCAAGAGCGTTCGTACTCAAATTATTCGTTCTAGATTTTTATGAGTGTAAGTACAGAAACCAGCAGCATTTGATTGATATAACAATTTTTATGATGCCACGATAATGGGTTTATACTCATGTGTAAAATTGTAATGGTTTCGGTGCTCATTAGTAATCTTACTTCAGTGTTGAATTTTCTAGATCGTATTCAAGTTCTAGTATTATAAGTACATCAAGGGTCATCTTAGGAGTTAAATTGTTCTTCGAAGGTACCTAAGAATTCGCCTTCTTAATTTTGATTAATTTAAAGAAAATGGTTTGCTTAAGCAGCAATATAAAGATTTGGGGATCATTTTGGACCGCGGTTGTTACGACAATCAATTCGCGGAACTATAATGTACCGCCATAATTACCATGGATGACCAATAGGACCGCTAAATATTTAAGACCCTGGTTTTCAACACCTCATATGACCACACATGACTACATATCCATGATTTTGACAATAAAAAACCCCGAACCATGGATGACCAGTGCTGAAGAACATAGATAAAGCAAGAAGAATGTCTCAGTTCTACCATTTATGCGGGTAATTTAGCGCAAGAGCCTGACAGATGTTGTCCATAAGCCTTATTCAATAATATTTGCAAACGTCATTTACTATGGGTGACGCCAATTCAGACACTTTCTGATATACTTATATACTTCCTTTGATATGTGCTCATTGGTCATCCATGGTATTTATCGCTGTTCACTATACTATACAGTAACCTTAATATCGACAAAACCATAATTATGAGCCAAGGAATGTGCGCTACGGCAGCAAGGCAGCAGGGCTGGTTTAAGCTGCTACTGCACGTACAGAGTAATATTACTGACGGGCTTCAGCGATTTCATACTTGATTTTCCTTTATTTTCTTAATTTAAAATCTTACAAAAGAAAAACAAAACACACAGGGCTGTGAAGAAAGTCGCGTACTCCACTTTTGCACACTTTAACTTTGTATGGGTCCCCCCGAAATTCTTAAAATACTTGTTAGCTAACTTCGATGCCCCTAAAAGTATTCCTTCCCAATATTATTTAATTATTTCATATATTTACTGGTGCTACGAAAATAATCGTACGATCCACACAATGCAGATTAATACTGGGCACCAAAACCATTACAATTTTACACATGAGTATGAACAAGTAACGTGGCATCATAAAAATGATTATTTTTACCGGTAATCATACGAAGCCGGAATTACTCTTGCAGATTTGAACTACAGACATATGCTACAGTAGTCCGATCTGAACCAAAGTTAGCATGGTGGTAGAAAGACTTAAGGTAAGTGCCTATGCAACTTTATGTCCCGATAGCTTGAATAACTTGGCCAATATTGCAAATCAACGTTTATTTTCAACTTTTAAAATAAACGTTGCAAAATAACAGTTATTTTTGACTTTTAAAATAAACGTTGACAAATAACACTTAAAATCAATTTTTTTGAATAAAAGTTAAAAATAACTGTTATTTACAAACTTTTATATAAAAATTATAAAATAACAGTTAAAAAAAGTTTTTATTTTTAAAGTTATGAAATAACTGTTAAGTCTCAATTTTTATTATAAAACTTATAACAGTTACGGTCCCTGGTTTAAAAGCTATCTTTACCAAATTTTGCACTAAGTCTTTTGGTACAAATGCGCAGTACATTTGTCGGAATCGGCCTGATCAGATGACTATATCGTAAAGCTGCTATAGAAACGATCGGTCGAAAAAGTAGTTCTAGTGAGAAAAACTGGCAGGCAGATATCATGCTCCAAGGGTATATAAACTTCGGTCGAGCCGAAGTTAGCTTGCCTCTATTTTACTTATATTTAAAAAACCTAAACGAAACCGGTTATTTTGTTTTAGTATGGTTAACCAAAACAAAGTCCATTTTAGTTTCAAATATTCGGAAAACTAAAATTCCATGATCTTTCAATGGTTATGTTGGAAAATAAAATAATTTCGTAAGTTTTCTTGAAAGTACCCCAAACAAAGAACTAAATTTTGGTATATAAAGTCAAGCAATTTTTTGTTTTGCTTATGAGTTCTACCTTCTTGATTATAGGTATATCTTTGAAAGCGGTCATTCTTAGGGGGGAAGGGGTTCATCGAGCTCCCGCTCCGCCAGTTTTAATAAGCCGATTATTCTCCAGTTTCTAGTCGGCAATAATGATTAAAAGCGCATGTCGTTTATGGCCGTTTACGTTCCGCATTTCGACTCGATTTTCGTGTAAACTTTAGTATTTTGCAGTCGAATTTAAAAACGCTGTAAAGAAGGTGGCAAATATTCCTACGGTTACTGGATCAGGTATAACAAAACTTGGATGTCAGAGCAGCTGAAAGCGATTGCTTTGTCCCAAGTCAATTCAATTCGAGAGAAATTTGCGACGGAATCTTACGTATATATTTTTACAAATTGAATTCGAAATTCTGACGTTTACACCAAAATCGAGTCGAAATTCGGAACAGGGCCAATAATTTAAATGTGAGATGCTTACAAGTTGCCCTTTGCCGGCTGACCTGTCGAACTGAAAAGCAATTCTTAGAATTATTAAGCTCGACTCAATACCTTGACGGTTTACTTTTCACTATTTGCAGGGCTTTTAAATAGTTTTAATCCGATTTCGAGGTGTGATGCTTATACCAACCATACCATATCATCTCTTTTTACTATACACTAAAAAGAAAATAAAAAGGCAAAAGTAATTATGTTAATTTTGAAATTGTTCGACTCATTTTGTTATAAATAATCTGCATAAATTACTTAATAACTCAGAACACAAGTTTTTGGTTAAAAAAGATAGGAAGAAATTGTTTTAAAAAAGAAGTTTTGGTTTAAAAAATTTTTTTTTTTTTTTTTAATAATTTGTTAGGGGGGTGAGGGGAAATTTAAAATATTTTTTTTTTGGTGGTTTGGGAAAACTGTGGACAATGAGTTTCTCATACGATAAGTGTGGGTGCAGTTTTTATATCCTCCTCACACTTACTAAATAACATTAAAAAAATATATCCGCTTAAGAAATTTTGAATTTTCTTACCTTTTTTATCATTGCTGTTTTAAGCTCAATAATTTCCTCCACTGTTCGTCATAATTTCCTTTGGATTCGTTGTTGTTGTTGTTGTTGCTGTAGTTGTAATGAAAGTGTTTTTTATGTAGTGTTTCCAGCCACACATACGCAACATGCGTGTCCTGATCCGGCTTCAGCTTCCTTGCTCTCGTTGGCTGTGTGAAATATGACAAAAAGTATGCTACAATTTTTTCTCGCTTTCGCTGCCAGACTGTTGTTGTTGCTGGTTTTTGTCAGCGCTTTAATAGCAAAAGTCAAAGGAGTCGCCCTGGCTATTGTTGGTTCCTGTAGTGTGCGTGTGTATGCAATAGCAATAAAAATATATTTTACAAACTGCTGCCACGGCTGCCCGTGGACCTGAACCCTCTTTCAGCATGAAACTGCTTAGGTTTTTTGCTTGGTTTTGCCCGTTGTTGTTTCTTTATGATATATGTAGAGCAGCACACACACTCACACACATGCAAAACAAGTTCGCTACAACAAATTATTGGAAAGCGGAGAAGTTTTCTGTTCTTTTGCGAAAAAATATAAAAAAAAACTGTACAAAATTGTGTGCAAAAGTTAGCAAGCCAACAACAAGCATATAAAATGTATGCTGGGGGTGGAGCGGGCCAAGCTCTGGTTACATATGTATATGCGACTCCGACTCTTAAATCGTTTTCTGGTTTAACCCATAACGATTTTCTTTTCAATTTAGTTTTAGTGCGTATTTTGTTCTAATTTTATGGCAAGTATTAAAAATTTCGGTTATAATATTCGAGGGTTTGTTAACACACAATTTGAAACACAAACATTTGAGAGCGCCAGAATAATATTTTTTTACGACATTTCTGCTTAGCTGGCAGGACGATTTATATTTCCCCCCTTCCCCATTCCTCGTATAACCGAACATACATATTTATGACTGAGGCAAAGAGTTGGCTTAGTTTTGTTTTTTTGTTGTTCAGTTTTTGTTGCATTTTTATGTTGTTTGTGGGCTGTTTATTGTCTGTCATATATATCTGAGTGTATATATAGTTGTGGGCAGATCCATAGTTATTGAATGGATTGTCATATTGTGGCAACTTTTTATATGCCCGAACACGTTTCAATGGGTTTTTATTTGGGTTTTTTGGGGGGTGGGGGGGAGGAAGTCGAGGCAGGGAACCGCACTAACACATGGGCATTATTCAAATGTTTATGAGTGTGAATTAAATTGAATAAATTAAATTTTAGAAATTATTAGCAAAGCATTCAAGACAATTTATGATGAATATTAAGTAAACTACAGTCATGGACATACAAATAGCAGAAGTAAAAGAAACCGAGAAATAACACAAAGAAACACAAAGAGCATTCAACGCTTTGATGGGATGTGAATGTTATCGTTTTAATTTTAAATGACAGTTGGAATTTTCCTATTTTTTTCAGTCATCGCAACTAAATTTAGCAATCATGATTGGACATTACATTCGTTCGCCACAAAAATAAAATTGGATTCATTAATATTTGAGTCTTTGATTTGAGCTGGTGAAAGCGGGCATTAATCTTTCCATGTTTTAATATAGAAGTGAAACTAAAGTAGGAATGTTGACCTATGTTTTTTTATACTAAGGGCTTAAGCCGGCTCGAGGTCAGTGATTTTAGCGTGTTTAATTTAAATAACCAAAACACGATTTTGGTTTTCCCATATATTTTGAACCCCAGTCAGGATTTGCCTGCAGGGCCGATTAAAATAATGTGTTATCCTAACTACAACTGCATTTAGAATTTTGGGCAAAATGTATATTTCCCTCTTACAATTTTATATGGGCACTAAAATGTACTAACATTTCATTTATTTATTTATTTGGCACTTTATTTTTGTGAACTTAACTGTAAAGTAAAACTTAAAATGATCAGTAACAATGGAAAATCAATCAAAAATCCCTAAGTAATTGCTTAACAGCAACATTGTTGCTGCTAAAATCGAACCGCATGCCAACTGGAAGACGATTGTATGCAGAAAGATCATTTAGGGCATAATTGGGCCTGTGAGTCCCCACTCTAAATGGAAGCATGGCACGCAAAGAGCTAGACGGAACATTAAAGGGATTTGGGAAAGTAGAATAGGACAATAAATATGGCCGACTAAAACGTCATTTAAAA
>JAEIGQ010000439.1:0-80602 GCA_018904275.1 Lordiphosa clarofinis
GTTAAATTCGACAACTTTCGACCCAGGTGGATGAAAATAGCCGTAATGGATCAGTTTAGACCCGTAATATGCTTAGATATTCAAATTTTCCACAAATTGGAAAGCTAGGTGCAATGGTTTAGCCTAATGAGGTCGTAGAGTACAATATTTAGTTTTTTAAATAGTTAATCTTTGTATGGAATCAATTTCTGCTGTTAATTCGACAACTTTCGACCCAGGTGGATGAAAATAGACGTAATGGATCAGTTTAGACCCGTAATATGCTTTAGATATTCAAATTTTCCACAAAGTGGGAAGCTAGGTGCAATGGTTTAGCCTAATGAGGTCGTAGAGTACAATATTTAGTTTTTAAATAGTAAATCTTTGTATGGAATCAATTTCTGCTGTTAAATTCGACAACTTTCGACCCAGGTGGATGAAAATAGCCGTAATGGATCAGTTTAGACCCGTAATATGCTTTAGATATTCAAATTTTCCACAAATTGGGAAGCTAGGTGCAATGGTTTAGCCTAATGAGGTCGTAGAGTACAATATTTAGTTTTAAATAGTTAATCTTTGTATGGAATCAATTTCTGTTGTTAAATTCGACAACTTTCGACCCAGGTGGATGAAAATAGCCGTAATAGATCAGTTTAGACCCGTAATATGCTTTAGATATTCAAATTTTTCCACAAATTGGGAAGCTAGGTGCAATGGTTTAGCCTAATGAGGTCGTAGAGTACAATATTTAGTTTTAAATAGTAAATCTTTGTATGGAATCAATTTCTGCTGTTAAATCTCTCATTTTAATGCGAATAACCTATAATTTTTTTTTACATTTATTTTAATATTGGTTAATTTTGGTATTTTATAATAATAATATTTTTTTTTATAAATTTTTATTATAAAATTTATATTAATAATGTAATGGATATAATAATTATTTATATTATTTTTATTTTTATATTTATATATTATTATAATATTTTTCGACTATGCGGGATGAAAATAAGCGGTAATGGATCAGTTTAGACCCGTAATATGCTTTCAAATTTCGTGCAATGGTTTACAATGAGGTCGTAGAGTCACAATATTTGGTTTAAATATGTAAATCTTGGTATGGAATCAATCTCTGCTGTTAAATTCGACAACTTTCTGACCTGGTGGATGAAAATATGTTTGTGACCTCGTAATATGCTTTAGATATTCAAACTTCATCAGCAAAGTGCAATGTGCCTAGCTTATCGTCGTGCACAGTTAATTTGTATGGAATCACTTCTGCTGTGTTAATCCATCTCGACTCAGGTGCTGAAAAATAGCGATAATGGATCAGTTTGCACCTGCACATGTGCTTTAGATATTTCCATGCTATTGTTTCCAATGAGGTCGTGGGCTACACATTTAGTTTTTAAATAGTAAATCTTTGCATGGAATCACCTGCTGTTAAATGCGACAATCTCGACTCCAGGTACGAGCCGTACAGATCAGTTTGTGACCTTGCACATGCTTTAGATATCAGCCTCTCAAAGTGAGTTAGGGCAAATATTTAGCTTAAGGTCGCAGATAATACTAGCCTTTGACAGCTGGAATCACCTCCCCCGCTGTTACCTGACTATTGTCGTAACAATTTGCATGCTTTAGATATCAAAGTGGGAAAGGTTATTTAGCCTAACGAGGTCGCAGAGCAGCCAATACGCCCAAAGTCAGTAACATTTCAGAGCCGGAATCAATTTTTTCAGCATCCTGACAACTTTCGATTGAAGCGATTTTGAAAATAGACGCCGATCAGTTTGTATCTGCACATGCTTTGTGATATTCAAACTCACAAAGTTATGCCTAATGAGGTCGTAATGTTTAAAGTTTTAAATAGCAAATCTTGTATGGAATCTCACTTGCCAGCATCTCGACCTGCAAGGATGAAAATAAAAATGACAAATTGAGACTTTAATATTAGATATCTCAAATTTCAAAGCAGGGAGTTAGGTGCAAGCCTACCTGAGGTCGTAGACATTTAGTTTAAATAGTAAACCTTTGTATTTCTGCCGCTAATTCTTATCACCTTTCGACTCCAGGCAAAATAAAAAATAGATCGTTTAGACTCGTAACATGCTTTAGATATTCAAGTTCTTCCACAGTGGGAAGCTAGGGTGCAATGGCCTAGTTTACTGTCGTAGACACATTTAGCCTTTAAATAGTTGTCTACGGAATCAAGGCCAGCCACTGACAAATCTCCAGGGGCAGAAAACAGTTTGTTTCTAGACCTGTGATGCTTTTTAGATTATTTTGTAAATTTTCCACAGCGGGGAAGTTAGGCGCAAGAGGGCCTAATGAGTAAATGTACAATATTTAAATAGATGCAAATTTGTGATGGAATCACTCTGCTGTTACCCACCTAAAAGTGAGTTTGAAAATAGCGGTAATGGACAATTGCACTGTGCAATATGCTTCAGAAAATTCTTCGTGCTAGTACTGGTTTAGTCAATTATAAATGTAGAGTACACATTTAGCCTTAAATAGTACCATGAATCATTGTTAAATAATTTGACAACTTTCGACTCACGAGCTGCAATATAGACCCGTAACAGATGACCAAAACCAAAGGAGCTATGCTAATGGTTTGTCTACCGAGGTCGCAGATACTCAGTTTCAAATAGCAAAAATCTACGGAATCACTCTGCCACTGTGTCTTGACTAGTTGATGAAAAACAGCTGCAATGGATCAAGTTTACTGCAGTTTTCTAGATACCAGCCTCTCACAAAGGGAAGTTAGGCGCATGGTTTAGCCTTAATGAGGTCGTAAGTACACATTTAGTTTTGAATAAGTAAACCTGCATGGAATCACTCTGCATGATTAAATCTACAGGCGGATGAAATACTGTACAGATCAAGCATGTTTAGATATTCAAACCACAGTTAGGGCAATGGCTTATCAGGTGAGCACAGCCTTAAATAGTTAATCTGTATTGGACCTCTGTCATCTCGACTCCAGAAATAGGCTGCAATGCAATCAGTTTGTTCCATGCTTTAGATATCAAACTCTCACAAAGGGGAAGTTAGGTGCAATTAGCCTATGAGGTCGCAGAGTTACCTAAAATAGTGAACATTTGTATGGAATCACTCTTTGCTGTCTCGATAACTGACTCATGATGAAAACAGATAATTTATTCCCGCATGCTTAGATACTCTTCCACAAAGTGGTTTAGCCTAATGAGTGTCGTAGAGTACAATATTTGCTTCCAGCGGGAATCACTTGCCAGCACTCGACAATCTGACTCCAGAAATTGTGTAATGGATCTGCATCTGTAATATGCTTTTTAGATATCTCAAATTTTCCGGATAGGTCGTCGTAGAGCACATTAGTTTTAAATAGTAAATTCTTGCAGATCACCTCTGCTGTTAGACTCAGTGATGAAATAGCCGTATTACATCAGTTTGTGACTCGCACATGATATTCAAATTTTCATTGTTGGCAATGGTTTAGCTTAATGTCGTAGAGTACCAATATTTAGTTTTTAAATAGTAAATTTTGCATGGAATTAATCTCGACACTTATCATTGCAATAGATTAAAGTTTGTGACCTGTAATATTTTTAGATACCAAATTTTCCACAAATTGTAGGTTAGCGCAAATGGTTCTAATGAGAACGTAGAGTATCATTTACGTTTTAAATAGTAAATTTTTTAGATGGAATTTCTGCCAGCACTTCGACACCTCGACTTATTACGAAAAATAACAAGTTTAGACCGTATAGCTTATTCAAATCTACACAACAGCTAGTTAATGGAACTTAGCCATGCCAGTATAACACCGGTTTAATATAATTTGCGCTGGAACAACACGGTATTTTCAGGTGTGTTTATACAGTCGTTTTCAGACCCGTGCTTAAGATTATCAGTTTCCACAAATAGAAGAATGCATTTCATCTTAATGAAATGTATAAAAATTATGATCTCTGTCATTAACACTTTTCGATCTCAAGTAATAAAAAATGCTACTGATTGTTCAGACCCGCAATATTTAATTATTCAATCTTCCACGCTAGGCGCATCGTAGAGCCAACATTTTAGTTTGTACGGTAAACCTTTTGTAGCGGAGTCACCCCCGCTACCGACAATCTCGATTATCGTTGCACAGATCGCTTGACTCACGAGCAAGCCAGACATTCAACTTCCAGTTAGGCGCAATTACATTCTAACAGGTCGTAGAGCATACACGTTTAACAGCAGGCGGAATCAATTTCGCCGTTAAATTCAACACCAGTGACGTCAGACGTAAATGATCGTTCGCGACCTGCATAGCTTTAGATATTCACCACCAGAAGGCGCAACGGTTTAGACGAGGTCGTAGAGTACACACGCCTTTAAATAGTAAATCTCCCCATGATTTCCGGCAAGACCATCTCGACTCAGGTGAATGAAATCCGCAATGGATTGTTTGTTTAGATAATAAACCTTCCACAAAGCGGTAGGGTATAATGGTTTAATTAAGAGGTCGCAGAGTCAATATTTTCCAACATTTAGTATGAATCTATGTTTGTTAATGTAATGATTTAGACTCGTGGTCATGTGCTTAGATACCAATTTTCCACAAAGTGCTGTGGAGTACGGTTTTGGCCTATGAGGTTTTTAGTTTTTTAATATAAATTTTCTTTGTCACTGAGAATTTCTACATGGGATGATAGCTGCAATGATCAGTTAGACCAGCTTTAGATAATCTTTCACAAATGGGAAGCTAGTTAGTAGTTTAATGAGGTTGTATATACACATTTAGTTTTTAATAGCAAATCTTTTTAGAGAACATTTCAGCTGCTAATTCTGAATTCAGGCAGTGTCATACCTGCAATATGCTTTGAAGTTATGCACTGCACAGGTTCAAATATTTCAGTTTTAAATAGTAAATTCATGGAATCACTCTGCCAGCGATTAATCTGCGTGATTTGTGCACAGGTAACAGTTCAGACCAAACTTTCCACAAAGTGGGAGTTAAGTGCAATGGTTTAGCTCAATGAGTGTCGTAATACGTTTGTTTTGAATATAGTCTGTGAGCGGGCCTCTGCTGGTCATGACTGACTCAGGTACGAAAATAATGTACAGATCAGTTTAGACTAAAAGAATTTTCCACAAAGTGGGGCTAGGTACGCCACTGTAGAGCACAATAGCTTTACACTAGAAGAAAATTGCAAAAAATGATCAGTTCAGACCTGTAATATGCTTAGATATTCAGTTCTCACAAAGTGGGAAGTTGGCAAGCAGCCTAAATGATGCAGATGGGCACATTTTGCCTTTAAATATGGAATCACCCCCTGCCAGCTATGGATTTGTAATGTCAAACAGTTTGCACTGCACATGCTTCACTCAAACTGCTAGCAAATGGTCAAGGCTCGTAGAGTACACATTGGCTTCTAAATACATGGAATCACTTCAGCCTCGACACCCCGTGTGACTGAAACAGTCGTACGGACAGTTTAGACCCAAACTTAGATATCTCGTTCTTCACAGCGGAAGCTATGGTTTACCGAGTGTCGTAGTAATATTTGTTTTAAATAGTAAATATTTGTATGGAATCACCGCCGTTAACAATAACTGACTCGAAGGATGAAAGATGTTTAGACCTGCATAATTCTTCATTGGTTTAGTTTAATAAAATGGTCATTTTAGTTTTTAAATAGTAAATTCATATCCGTTTCAGCACTTCGATTGGTCTGACCTATGCGGATGAAAATATACGGATCGTTCAGACTCGTATTGATGCTTTTAGATATCCAATTTTCCGGCAAAGGGGAGTTATACGGTTTAGCCTAATGAGTCGTAGAGTTAACATTTGTTTTTAAATGCCTGTATGGAATACCCCTGCCAGCACGCGAATCTGCGTGATGAAAATAGACGTAATAGACAGTTTAGATTCCGGTAATATGCTTTGTGATACCAAATTATACGGTTTAGCTTAGTCGTAGAGTACACATTTAGCCTTAAATAGCCAATCTTTGCATGAATCAATTCCCTGACACCTTTGTCCAGGCAGGGGTGTCAGCCGTAATTTGCACCCTGTAATAGATATTCAATTTTCCACAAAGTGCTAGGTGGTTTGGCCTATAGTCGTAGCACATTTAGTTTCAAATAGCAATATTTATGAATGATTTCGATCAGAATTGAAGTGATTTAATAGATCGTGACCTGCAAGATAACACAAAGTGGGAGTTAGGCAATGGTTTTCCACAAGATATCATTTTAGTTTTAAATAGTAAACCTTTACTTTGCCAGCACTCTTCGACTCCAGGGGTGACGGTAACCACAGACTCGCACATGCTTCAGATACTGTTTCTCCGCAAAGGGAAGAAGGGTTTACTTAATGAGGTCGTACAATATTTTAGTCTTAACAAATTGTGATGGAATTTCTGCCAAATGGGACACTAACAGGACAGAAATGTCGACAGACTGTTTTCTAGATGCCCAATTTTCCACAAAGTGGGAAGTTAGGCGCAATGGTTTAGCTTGAAGGTCGTAGAGTACAATATTTAGCCTTAAATAGTTAATTAGATGGAATACTTCAAGAATTCTCGGACTGCCCAGGCGGGATTTGAATGTTTGCATTCAGTAATATATTGAATTAAATCTTCATGTGGTTTATACACATTTAGTTTTAAATCTTGCATGGAATTCACTGCCAGTTAACTTCTGACTTTTCGATCTGCGTGAACGAAAATATGCGTAATTAACAAGTAATAGATTCAAATTTTCCACAAAGTGGGGAGTTGTAAGTATGGTTTGTGTTCCACGAGGTCGTAGAGCACATTTGTTTTTAAATAGTAAATTCTTGTATGAATACCCCCTGCCAGCAATTATTATCTCTTTATTCAGGTGATAGGCACAAAGCCGTAATAGATCAGTTTGCATTCGGTAATATGCCAGATACTCAAATTTCACGTGTTAGCAACGGCTTCAGCTTAATAATAGAGTACAACATTAGCTTTAATAGTTAACTTTGCATGGAATCACCTCTGCTTAATGTCTCCGGTGTTTCCAGTGATAACAAGTTCAATTGTAAAGTTTAGATATTCAAATTAAGTACGGCTTGTACTTCCAATGAGGTCGTAAAGTATTATCATTTCGTTTTAAATAGTAGTCTTGTGGAATCACTCTGTCATGATATCTGACAGGTGGAGAGGTACAGTTGTAACAGTTTAGACCTGTACATGCTTGACTTTCTCCACAAAGTGGGAGTTATGTCGGCTTAGCTTATCAAGGAGTTTTTAAATATTGGCATGGAATCACTTTGCCAGACTATAAAAACAGTTTGGTGACCTCAATATGCTTCCAAATCAAAGTGGATAAGTGCTACATGAAATGTAGAGCCAATATTTGCCTTTTAAATAGTAAGATTTAACATGGAATCACTTCGACAACTTTCGACCTGAAGCTGACGAAATAGACGCAATGATCAGTTCCGCAATATGCCTAGATACTAAATTCTTCTTCACGCGGAAAGCTATGGTTTGACTTAATGATCGTAGAGTACACATTTAGTTTTAAATAGTACCTACTGAATAATTGTGCGACGAAAATATGGTACGGATCAAATTGTTCGCATATTTAGATTATCAAATCTTCATAGGCAAGTTGTGGCGAATAGCCCACGAGTCGCAGAGTACACATTTCCAGCCTTACCAGTAAATCTTCAGTATGGAATCAATTCCCCGCTGCGACAATCTGACCTGGCAACATTGCACAGGTTTGTTAGTTTTCAGACCAAATCTCCACGCTACGCAACACAACGTCGGCATACACACTTTGGGCAGACGGGAATCACTTCGCCGACAACTGCGCGATGAAAATTTCAGACCTGCAATATAGGATACCACCTTCACAGCGGGAAAGAAGGGCTTCCAGTTCAACGATCGCAGAGCACAATTTCAGCCTTAAATGCACAGAAGGAATAATGTTAATCTCGACACCCACGCCGTACGGAACAAAGTTTGTATCCTCGCACATGCTTAGGATATTCCGCTGATTAGTTGGTTATTGTCGCAGAGCATTAGCTTTGAACAGTGTTGTATGAATCACTCTGCTACCTGACGACGAAAACAGCCGTATCACGACCCGTAATACATGCTTTTAGATACTTTCCACAAAGCGGAAGTTAAGCAATGGTTTATCGTAGAGCAACATTTGCCTAAATAGCAGGAATCGCTGACCGACAACTTTCGATCTGAAAATGTCGCAATGGATTCAGACCTGCACATTTTTAGTTAGGCGCAATGGTTTAGCTTAATGAGGTCGTAGAGTACAATATTTAGTCTTAAATAGTTAATCTTTGTATGGAATCAATTTCTGCTGTTAAATTCGACAACTTTCGACCCAGGTGGATGAAAATAGACGAAATGGATCAGTTTAGACCCGAATATGCTTTAGATATTCAAATTTTCCACAAATTGGGAAGCTAGTCAATGGTTTAGCTTAATGAGGTCGTAGAGTACAATATTTAGTTTTAAATAGTAAATCTTTGTATGGAAATTTCTGCTGTTAACTTCGATAACTTTCACCCAGGTGGATGAAAATAGCCGTAATGGGATCAGTTTAGACCCGTAATATGCTTTAGATATTCAAATTTTCCACAAATTGGGAAGCTAGGTGCAATGGTTTAGCCTAATGAGGTCGTAGAGTACAATATTTAGTTTTAAATAGTAAATCTTTGTATGGAATCAATTTCTGCTGTTAACTTCGACAACTTTCGACCCAGGTAGATGAAAATAGCCGTAATGGATCAGTTTAGACCCGTAATATGCTCTAGATATTCAAATTTTCCACAAATTGGGAAGCTAGGTGCAATGGTTTAGCCTAATGAGGTCGTAGAGTACAATATTTAGTTTTAAATAGTAAATCTTTGTATGGAATCAATTTCTGCTGTTAAATTCGACAACTTTCGACCCAGGTGGATGAAAATAGCCGTAATAGATCAGTTTAGACCCGTAATATGCTTTAGATATTCAAATTTTCCACAAAGTGGGAAGCTAGGTGCAATGGTTTAGCCTAATGAGGTCGTAGAGTACAATATTTAGTTTTAAATAGTAAATCTTTGTATGGAATCAATTTCTGCTGTTAAATTCGACAACTTTCGACCCAGGTAGATGAAAATAGCCGTAATGGATCAGTTTAGACCCGTAATATGCTTTAGATATTCAAATTTTCCACAAATTGGGAAGCTAGGTGCAATGGTTTAGCCTAATGAGGTCGTAGAGTACAATATTTAGTTTTAAATAGTAAATCTTTGTATGGAATCAATTTCTGCTGTTAACTTCGACAACTTTCGACCCAGGTGGATGAAAATAGCCGTAATGGATCAGTTTAGACCCGTAATATACTTTAGATATTCAAATTTTCCACAAATTGGGATGCTAGGTGCAATGGTTTAGCTTAATGAGGTCGTAGAGTACAATATTTAGTTTTAAATAGTAAATCTTTGTATGGAATCAATTTCTGCTGGTAACTTCGACAACTTTCGACCCAGGTGGATGAAAATAGCCGTAACGGATCAGTTTAGACCCGTAATATGCTTTAGATATTCAAATTTTCCACAAATTGGGAAGCTAGGTGCAATGGTTTAGCCTAATGAGGTCGTAGAGTACAATATTTAGTTTTAAATAGTAAATCTTTGTATGGAATCAATTTCTGCTGTTAACTTCGACAACTTTCAACCCAGGTGGATGAAAATAAACGTAATGGATCAGTTTAGACCCGTAATATGCTTTAGATATTCAAATTTTCATCCACCTGGGTCGAAAGTTGTCGAATTTAACAGCAGAAATTGATTCCATACAAAGATTAACTATTTAAAACTAAATATTGTACTCTACGACCTCATTAAGCTAAGCCATTGCACCAAGCTTCCCACTTTGTGGAAAATTTGAATATCTAAAGCATATTACGGGTCTAAACTGATCTATTACGGCTATTTTCATCCACCTGGGTCGAAAGTTGTCGAAGTTAACAGCAGAGATTGACTCCATACAAAGATTAACCATTTTAAACTAAATATTGTACTCTACGACCTCATTGAGCTAAACCATTGCACCTAGCTTCCCAATTTATGGAAAATTTGAATATCTAAAGCATATAACGGGTCTAAACTGATCCATTACGGCTATTTTCATCCACCTGGGTCGAAAGTTGTCGAAGTTAACAGCAGAAATTGATTCCATACAAAGATTTACTATTTAAAACTAAATATTGTACTCTACGACCTCATTAGGCTAAACCATTGAACCTAGCTTCCCAATTTGTGGAAAATTTGAATATCTAAAGCATATTACGGGTCTAAACTGATCTATTACGGCTATTTTCATCCACCTGGGTCGAAAGTTGTCGAATTTAACAGCAGAAATTGATTCCATACAAAGGTTAACTATTCAAAACTAAATATTGTACTCTACGACCTCATTAAGCTAAACCATTGCACCTAGCTTCCCAATTTGTGGAAAATTTGAATATCTAAAGCATATTACGGGTTTAAACTGATCCATTACGGCTATTTTCATCCACCTGGGTCGAAAGTTGTCGAATTTAACAGCAGAAATTGATTCCATACAAAGATTAACTATTTAAAACTAAATATTGTACTCTACGACCTCATTAGGCTAAACCATTGCATCCACCTGGGTCGAAAGTTGTCGAAGTTAACAGCAGAAATTGATTCCATACAAAGATTAACCATTTTAAACTAAATATTGTACTCTACGACCTCATTGAGCTAAACCATTGCACCTAGCTTCCCACTTTGTGGAAAATTTGAATATCTAAAGCATATTACGGGTCTAAACTGATCTATTACGGCAATTTTCATCCACCTGGGTCGAAAGTTGTTGAATTTAACAGCAGAAATTGATTCCATACAAAGATTTACTATTTAAAACTAAATATTGTACTCTACTACCTCATTAGGCTAAACCATTGCACCTAGCTTCCCAATTTGTGGAAAATTTGAATATCTAAAGCATATTACGGGTCTAAACTGATCCATTACGGCTATTTTCATCCACCTGGGTCGAAAGTTGTCGAATTTAACAGCAGAAATTGATTCCATACAAAGATTTACTATTTAAAACTAAATATTGTACTCTACGACCTCATTAGGCTAAACCATTGCACCTAGCTTCCCAATTCGTGGAAAATTTGAATATCTAAAGCATATTACGGGTCTAAACTGATCCATTACGGCTATTTTCATCCACCTGGGTCGAAAGTTGTCGAAGTTAACAGCAGAGATTGACTCCATACAAAGATTTACCATTTTAAACTAAATATTGTACTCTACGACCTCATTGGGCTAAACCATTGCACCTAGCTTCCCAATTTATGGAAAATTTGAATATCTAAAGCATATTACGGGTCTAAACTGATCCATTACGGCTATTTTCATCCACCTGGGTCGAAAGTTGTCGAAGTTAACAGCAGAGATTGACTCCATACAAAGATTTACCATTTTAAACTAAATATTGTACTCTACGACCTCATTAGGCTAAACCATTGCACCTAGCTTCCCAATTTGTGGAAATTTTGAATATCTAAAGCATATTACGGGTCTAAACTGATCTATTACGGCTATTTTCATCCACCTGGGCCGAAAGTTGTCGAATTTAACAGCAGAAATTGATTCCATACAAAGATTAACTATTTAAAACTAAATATTGTACTCTACGACCTCATTAAGCTAAACCATTGCACCTAGCTTCCCACTTTGTGGAAAATTTGAATATCTAAAGCATATTACGGGTCTAAACTGATCTATTACGGCTATTTTCATCCACCTGGGCCGAAAGTTGTCGAATTTAACAGCAGAAATTGATTCCATACAAAGATTTACTATTTAAAACTAAATATTGTACTCTACGACCTCATTAGCTAAACCATTGCACCTAGCTTCCCAATTTGTGGAAAATTTGAATATCTAAAGCATATTACGGGTTTAAACTGATCCATTACGGCTATTTTCATCCACCTGGGCCGAAAGTTGTCGAATTTAACAGCAGAAATTGATTCCATACAAAGATTTACTATTTAAAACTAAATATTGTACTCTACGACCTCATTAAGCTAAACCATTGCACCTAGCTTCCCACTTTGTGGAAAATTTGAATATCTAAAGCATATTACGGGTCTAAACTGATCTATTACGGCTATTTTCATCCACCTGGGTCGAAAGTTGTCGAATTTAACAGCAGAAATTTATTCCATACAAAGATTTACTATTTAAACTAAATATTGTACTCTACGACCTCATTAGGCTAAACCATTGCACCTAGCTTCCCAATTTGTGGAAAATTTGAATATCTAAAGCATATTACGGGTCTAAACTGATCCATTACGGCTATTTTCATCCACCTGGGTCGAAAGTTGTCGAATTTAACAGCAGAAATTGATTCCATACAAAGATTAACTATTTAAAACTAAATATTGTACTCTACGACCTCATTAAGCTAAACCATTGCACCTAGCTTCCCACTTTGTGGAAAATTTGAATATCTAAAGCATATTACGGGTCTAAACTGATCCATTACGGCTATTTTCATCCACCTGGGTCGAAAGTTGTCGAATTTAACAGCAGAAATTGATTCCATACAAAGATTTACTATTTAAAACTAAATATTGTACTCTACGACCTCATTAGGCTAAACCATTGCACCTAGCTTCCCAATTTGTGGAAAATTTGAATATCTAAAGCATATTACGGGTCTAAACTGATCCATTACGGCTATTTTCATCCACCTGGGTCGAAAGTTGTCGAATTTAACAGCAGAAATTGATTCCATACAAAGATTAACTATTTAAAACTAAACATTGTACTCTACGACCTCATTAGGCTAAACCATTGCACCTAGCTTCCCAATTTGTGGAAAATTTGAATATCTAAAGCATATTACGGGTCTAAACTGATCCATTACGGCTATTTTCATCCACCTGGGTCGAAAGTTGTCGAATTTAACAGCAGAAATTGATTCCATACAAAGATTTACTATTTAAAACTAAATATTGTACTCTACGACCTCATTAAGCTAAACCATTGCACCTAGCTTCCCACTTTGTGGAAAATTTGAATATCTAAAGCATATTACGGGTCTAAGCTGATCCATTACGGCTATTTTCATCCACCTGGGTCGAAAGTTGTCGAAGTTAACAGCAGAAATTGATTCCATACAAAGATTTACTATTTAAAACTAAATATTGTACTCTACGACCTCATTAGGCTAAACCATTGCACCTAGCTTCCCAATTTGTGGAAAATTTGAATATCTAAAGCATATTACGGGTCTAAACTGATCCATTACGGCTATTTTCATCCACCTGGGTCGAAAGTTGTCGAATTTAACAGCAGAAATTGATTCCATACAAAGATTAACTATTTAAAACTAAATATTGTACTCTACGACCTCATTAAGCTAAACCATTGCACCTACCTTCCCACTTTGTGGAAAATTTGAATATCTAAAGCATATTACGGGTCTAAACTGATCTATTACGGCTATTTTCATCCACCTGGGTCGAAAGTTGTCGAATTTAACAGCAGAAATTGATTCCATACAAAGATTTACTATTTAAAACTAAATATTGTACTCTTCGACCTCATTAGGCTAAACCATTGCACCTAGCTTCCCAATTTGTGGAAAATTTGAATATCTAAAGCATATTACGGGTCTAAACTGATCCATTACGGCTATTTTCATCCACCTGGGTCGAAAGTTGTCGAAGTTAACAGCAGAGATTGACTCCATACAAAGATTTACCATTTTAAACTAAATATTGTACTCTACGACCTCATTGGGCTAAACCATTGCACCTAGCTTCCCAATTTATGGAAAATTTGAATATCTAAAGCATATTACGGGTCTAAACTGATCCATTACGGCTATTTTCATCCACCTGGGTCGAAAGTTGTCGAAGTTAACAGCAGAAATTGATTCCATACAAAGATTTACTATTTAAAACTAAATATTGTACTCTACGACCTCATTAGGCTAAACCATTGCACCTAGCTTCCCACTTTGTGGAAAATTTGAATATCTAAAGCATATTACGGGTCTAAACTTATCTATTACGGCAATTTTCATCCACCTGGGTCGAAAGTTGTCGAATTTAACAGCAGAAATTGATTCCATACAAAGATTTACTATTTAAAACTAAATATTGTACTCTACGACCTCATTAGGCTAAACCATTGCACCTAGCTTCCCAATTTGTGGAAAATTTGAATATCTAAAGCATATTACGGGTCTAAACTGATCTATTACGGCTATTTTCATCCACCTGGGTCGAAAGTTGTCGAATTTAACAGCAGAAATTGATTCCATACAAAGATTTACTATTTAAAACTAAATATTGTACTCTACGACCTCATTAGGCTAAACCATTGCACCTAGCTTCCCACTTTGTGGAAAATTTGAATATCTAAAGCATATTACGGGTCTAAACTGATCCATTACGGCTATTTTCATCCACCTGGGTCGAAAGTTGTCGAATTTAACAGCAGAAATTGATTCCATACAAAGATTAACTATTTAAAACTAAATATTGTACTCTACGACCTCATTAAGCTAAACCATTTTACCTAGCTGCCCACTTTGTGGAAAATTTGAATATCTAAAGCATATTACGGGTCTAAACTGATCTATTACGGCTATTTTCATCCACCTGGGTCGAAAGTTGTCGAATTTAACAGCAGAAATTGATTCCATACAAAGATTTACTATTTAAAACTAAATATTGTACTCTACGACCTCATTAAGCTAAACCATTGCACCTGGCTTCCCACTTTGTGGAAAATTTGAATATCTAAAGCATATTACGGGTCTAAACTGATCTATTACGGCTATTTTCATCCACCTGGGTCGAAAGTTGTCGAATTTAACAGCAGAAATTGATTCCATACAAAGATTTACTATTTAAAACTAAATATTGTACTCTACGACCTCATTAGGCTAAACCATTGCACCTAGCCTCCCACTTTGTGGAAAATTTGAATATCTAAAGCATATTACGGGTCTAAACTGATCCATTACGGCTATTTTCATCCACCTGGGTCGAAAGTTGTCGAAGTTAACAGCAGAAATTGATTCCATACAAAGATTTACTATTTAAAACTAAATATTGTACTCTACGACCTCATTAGGCTAAACCATTGCACCTAGCTTCCCAATTTGTTGAAAATTTTAATATCTAAAGCATATTACGGGTCTAAACTGATCCATTACGGCTACATCATCCACCTGGGTCGAAAGTTGTCGAAGTTAACAGCAGAAATTGATTCCATACAAAGATTTACTATTTAAAACTAAATATTGTACTCTACGACCTCATTAGGCTAAACCATTGCACCTAGCTTCCCAATTTGTGGAAAATTTGAATATCTAAAGCATATAACGGGTCTAAACTGATCCATTACGGCTATTTTCATCCACCTGGGTCGAAAGTTGTCGAATTTAACAGCAGAAATTGATTCCATACAAAGATTTACTATTTAAAACTAAATATTGTACTCTACGACCTCATTAGGCTAAACCATTGCACCTAGCTTCCCACTTTGTGGAAAATTTGAATATCTAAGGCATATTACGGGTCTAAACTGATCCATTACGGCTATTTTCATCCACCTGGGTCGAAAGTTGTTGAATTTAACAGCAGAAATTGATTCCATACAAAGATTTACTATTTAAAACTAAATATTGTACTCTACGACCTCATTAGGCTAAACCATTGCACCTAGCTTCCCACTTTGTGGAAAATTTGAATATCTAAAGCATATTACGGGTCTAAACTGATCTATTACGGCTATTTTCATCCACCTGGGTCGAAAGTTGTCGAATTTAACAGCCGAAATTGATTCCATACAAAGATTTACTATTTAAAACTAAATATTGTACTCTACGACCTCATTGGGCTAAACCATTGCACCTAGCTTCCCAATTTATGGAAAATTTGAATATCTAAAGCATATTACGGGTCTAAACTGATCCATTACGGCTATTTTCATCCACCTGGGTCGAAAGTTGTCGAAGTTAACAGCAGAAATTGATTCCATACAAAGATTTACTATTTAAAACTAAATATTGTACTCTACGACCTCATTAAGCTAAACCATTGCACCTAGCTTCCCACTTTGTGGAAAATTTGAATATCTAAAGCATATTACGGGTCTAAACTGATCTATTACGGCTATTTTCATCCACCTGGGTCGAAAGTTGTCGAATTTAACAGCAGAAATTGATTCCATACAAAGATTAACTATTTAAAACTAAATATTGTACTCTACGACCTCATTAAGCTAAACCATTGCACCTAGCTTCCCACTTTGTGGAAAATTTGAATATCTAAAGCATATTACGGGTTTAAACTGATCCATTACGGCTATTTTCATCCACCTGGGTCGAAAGTTGTCGAATTTAACAGCAGAAATTGATTCCATACAAAGATTTACTATTTAAAACTAAATATTGTACTCTACGACCTCATTAGGCTAAACCATTGCACCTAGCTTCCCACTTTGTGGAAAATTTGAATATCTAAAGCATATTACGGGTCTAAACTGATCTATTACGGCAATTTTCATCCACCTGGGTCGAAAGTTGTTGAATTTAACAGCAGAAATTGATTCCATACAAAGATTTACTATTTAAAACTAAATATTGTACTCTACGACCTCATTAGGCTAAACCATTGCACCTAGCTTCCCAATTTGTGGAAAATTTGAATATCTAAAGCATATTACGGGTCTAAACTGATCCATTACGGCTATTTTCATCCACCTGGGTCGAAAGTTGTCGAATTTAACAGCAGAAATTGATTCCTTACAAAGATTTACTATTTAAAACAAAATATTGTACTCTACGACCTCATTAGGCTAAACCATTGCACCTAGCTTCCCACTTTGTGGAAAATTTGAATATCTAAAGCATATTACGGGTCTAAACTGATCCTTTACGGCTATTTTCATCCACCTGGGTCGAAAGTTGTCGAATTTAACAGCAGAAATTGATTCCATACAAAGATTTACTATTTAAAACTAAATATTGTACTCTACGACCTCATTAGGCTAAACCATTGCACCTAGCTTCCCACTTTGTGGAAAATTTGAATATCTAAAGCATATTACGGGTCTAAACTGATCCATTACGGCTATTTTCATCCACCTGGGTCGAAAGTTGTCGAATTTAACAGCAGAAATTGATTCCATACAAAGATTTACTATTTAAAACTAAATATTGTACTCTACGACCTCATTAGGCTAAACCATTGCACCTAGCTTCCCAATTTGTGGAAAATTTGAATATCTAAAGCATATTACGGGTCTAAACTGATCCATTACGGCTATTTTCATCCACCTGGGTCGAAAGTTGTCGAATTTAACAGCAGAAATTGATTCCATACAAAGATTAACTATTTAAAACTAAATATTGTACTCTACGACCTCATTAAGCTAAACCATTGCACCTAGCTTCCCACTTTGTGGAAAATTTGAATATCTAAAGCATATTACGGGTCTAAACTGATCTATAACGGCTATTTTCATCCACCTGGGTCGAAAGTTGTCGAATTTAACAGCAGAAATTGATTCCTTACAAAGATTTACTATTTAAAACAAAATATTGTACTCTACGACCTCATTAGGCTAAACCATTGCACCTAGCTTCCCACTTTGTGGAAAATTTGAATATCTAAAGCATATTACGGGTTTAAACTGATCCATTACGGCTATTTTCATCCACCTGGGTCGAAAGTTGTCGAATTTAACAGCAGAAATTGATTCCATACAAAGATTTACTATTTAAAACTAAATATTGTACTCTACGACCTCATTAGGCTAAACCATTGCACCTAGCTTCCCACTTTGTGGAAAATTTGAATATCTAAAGCATATTACGGGTCTAAACTGATCTATTACGGCTATTTTCATCCACCTGGGTCGAAAGTTGTCGAATTTAACAGCAGAAATTGATTCCATACAAAGATTTACTATTTAAAACTAAATATTGTACTCTACGACCTCATTAGGCTAAACCATTGCACCTAGCTTCCCAATTTGTGGAAAATTTGAATATCTAAAGCATATTACGGGTCTAAACTGATCCATTACGGCTATTTTCATCCACCTGGGTCGAAAGTTGTCGAATTTAACAGCAGAAATTGATTCCATACAAAGATTAACTATTTAAAACTAAATATTGTACTCTACGACCTCATTAAGCTAAACCATTGCACCTAGCTTCCCACTTTGTGGAAAATTTGAATATCTAAAGCATATTACGGGTCTAAACTGATCTATAACGGCTATTTTCATCCACCTGGGTCGAAAGTTGTCGAATTTAACAGCAGAAATTGATTCCATACAAAGATTTACTATTTAAAACTAAATATTGTACTCTACGACCTCATTAGGCTAAACCATTGCACCTAGCTTCCCACTTTGTGGAAAATTTGAATATCTAAAGCATATTACGGGTCTAAGCTGATCCATTACGGCTATTTTCATCCACCTGGGTCGAAAGTTGTCGAAGTTAACAGCAGAAATTGATTCCATACAAAGATTTACTATTTAAAACTAAATATTGTACTCTACGACCTCATTAGGCTAAACCATTGCACCTAGCTTCCCAATTTGTGGAAAATTTGAATATCTTAAGCATATTACGGGTCTAAACTGATCCATTACGGCTATTTTCATCCACCTGGGTCGAAAGTTGTCGAAGTTAACAGCAGAGATTGACTCCATACAAAGATTTACCATTTTAAACTAAATATTGTACTCTACGACCTCATTGGGCTAAACCATTGCACCTAGCTTCCCAATTTATGGAAAATTTGAATATCTAAAGCATATTACGGGTCTAAACTGATCCATTACGGCTATTTTCATCCACCTGGGTCGAAAGTTGTCGAAGTTAACAGCAGAAATTGATTCCATACAAAGATTTACTATTTAAAACTAAATATTGTACTCTACGACCTCATTAGGCTAAACCATTGCACCTAGCTTCCCACTTTGTGGAAAATTTGAATATCTAAAGCATATTACGGGTCTAAACTGATCTATTACGGCAATTTTCATCCACCTGGGTCGAAAGTTGTCGAATTTAACAGCAGAAATTGATTCCATACAAAGATTTACTATTTAAAACTAAATATTGTACTCTACGACCTCATTAGGCTAAACCATTGCACCTAGCTTCCCAATTTGTGGAAAATTTGAATATCTAAAGCATATTACGGGTCTAAACTGATCCATTACGGCTATTTTCATCCACCTGGGTCGAAAGTTGTCGAATTTAACAGCAGAAATTGATTCCATACAAAGATTTACTATTTAAAACTAAATATTGTACTCTACGACCTCATTGGGCTAAACCATTGCACCTAGCTTCCCAATTTATGGAAAATTTGAATATCTAAAGCATATTACGGGTCTAAACTGATCCATTACGGCTATTTTCATCCACCTGGGTCGAAAGTTGTCGAAGTTAACAGCAGAGATTGACTCCATACAAAGATTTACCATTTTAAACTAAATATTGTACTCTACGACCTCATTAGGCTAAACCATTGCACCTAGCTTCCCAATTTGTGGAAATTTTGAATATCTAAAGCATATTACGGGTCTAAACTGATCTATTACGGCTATTTTCATCCACCTGGGTCGAAAGTTGTCGAATTTAACAGCAGAAATTGATTCCATACAAAGATTTACTATTTAAAACTAAATATTGTACTCTACGACCTCATTAGGCTAAACCATTGCACCTAGCTTCCCAATTTGTGGAAAATTTGAATATCTAAAGCATATTACGGGTTTAAACTGATCCATTACGGCTATTTTCATCCACCTGGGTCGAAAGTTGTCGAATTTAACAGCAGAAATTGATTCCATACAAAGATTAACTATTTAAAACTAAATATTGTACTCTACGACCTCATTAGGCTAAACCATTGCACCTAGCTTCCCACTTTGTGGAAAATTTTAATATCTAAAGCATATTACGGGTCTAAACTGATCTATTACGGAAATTTTCATCCACCTGGGTCGAAAGTTGTTGAATTTAACAGCAGAAATTGATTCCATACAAAGATTTACTATTTAAAACTAAAAATAAATCTACGACCTCATTAGGCTAAACCATTGCACCTAGCTTCCCAATTTGTGGAAAATTTGAATATCTAAAGCATATTACGGGTCTAAACTGATCCATTACGGCTATTTTCATCCACCTGGGTCGAAAGTTGTCGAATTTAACAGCAGAAATTGATTCCATACAAAGATTTACTATTTAAAACTAAATATTGTACTCTACGACCTCATTAGGCTAAACCATTGCACCTAGCTTCCCACTTTGTGGAAAATTTGAATATCTAAAGCATATTACGGGTTTAAACTGATCCATTACGGCTATTTTCATCCACCTGGGTGGAAAGTTGTCGAATTTAACAGCAGAAATTGATTCCATACAAAGATTTACTATTTAAAACTAAATATTGTACTCTACGACCTCATTAGGCTAAACCATTGCACCTAGCTTCCCACTTTGTGGAAAATTTGAATATCTAAAGCATATTACGGGTCTAAACTGATCTATTACGGCTATTTTCATCCACCTGGGTCGAAAGTTGTCGAATTTAACAGCAGAAATTGATCCATACAAAGATTTACTATTTAAAACTAAATATTGTACTCTACGACCTCATTAGGCTAAACCATTGCACCTAGCTTCCCAATTTGTGGAAAATTTGAATATCTAAAGCATATTACGGGTCTAAACTGATCCATTACGGCTATTTTCATCCACCTGGGTCGAAAGTTGTCGAATTTAACAGCAGAAATTGATTCCATACAAAGATTAACTATTTAAAACTAAACATTGTACTCTACGACCTCATTAGGCTAAACCATTGCACCTAGCTTCCCAATTTGTGGAAAATTTGAATATCTAAAGCATATTACGGGTCCAAACTGATCCATTACGGCTATTTTCATCCACCTGGGTCGAAAGTTGTCGAAGTTAACAGCAGAAATTGATTCCATACAAAGATTTACTATTTAAAACTAAATATTGTACTCTACGACCTCATTAGGCTAAACCATTGCACCTAGCTTCCCAATTTGTGGAAAATTTGAATATCTAAAGCATATTACGGGTCTAAGCTGATCCATTACGGCTATTTTCATCCACCTGGGTCGAAAATTTGTCGAAGTTAACAGCAGAAATTGATTCCATACAAAGATTTACTATTTAAAACTAAATATTGTACTCTACGACCTCATTAGGCTAAACCATTGCACCTAGCTTCCCACTTTGTGGAAAATTTGAATATCTAAAGCATATTACGGGTCTAAACTGATCTATTACGGCTATTTTCATCCACCTGGGTCGAAAGTTGTCGAATTTAACAGCAGAAATTGATTCCATACAAAGATTTACTATTTAAAACTAAATATTGTACTCTTCGACCTCATTAGGCTAAACCATTGCACCTAGCTTCCCAATTTGTGGAAAATTTGAATATCTAAAGCATATTACGGGTCTAAACTGATCCATTACGGCTATTTTCATCCACCTCGGTCGAAAGTTGTCGAAGTTAACAGCAGAGATTGACTCCATACAAAGATTTACCATTTTAAACTAAATATTGTACTCTACGACCTCATTGGGCTAAACCATTGCACCTAGCTTCCCACTTTGTGGAAAATTTGAATATCTAAAGCATATTACGGGTCTAAACTGATCCATTACGGCTATTTTCATCCACCTGGGTCGAAAGTTGTCGAAGTTAACAGCAGAAATTGATTCCATACAAAGATTTACTATTTAAAACTAAATATTGTACTCTACGACCTCATTAGGCTAAACCATTGCACCTAGCTTCCCACTTTGTGGAAAATTTGAATATCTAAAGCATATTACGGGTCTAAACTGATCTATTACGGCAATTTTCATCCACCTGGGTCGAAAGTTGTCGAATTTAACAGCAGAAATTGATTCCATACAAAGATTTACTATTTAAAACTAAATATTGTACTCTACGACCTCATTAGGCTAAACCATTGCACCTAGCTTCCCAATTTGTGGAAAATTTGAATATCTAAAGCATATTACGGGTTTAAACTGATCCATTACGGCTATTTTCATCCACCTGGGTCGAAAGCTGTCGAATTTAACAGCAGAAATTGATTCCATACAAAGATTAACTATTTAAAACTAAATATTGTACTCTACGACCTCATTAGGCTAAACCATTGCACCTAGCTTCCCACTTTGTGGAAAATTTGAATATCTAAAGCATATTACGGGTCTAAACTGATCTATTACGGCAATTTTCATCCACCTGGGTTGAAAGTTGTTGAATTTAACAGCAGAAATTGATTCCATACAAAGATTTACTATTTAAAACTAAATATTGTACTCTACGACCTCATTAGGCTAAACCATTGCACCTAGCTTCCCAATTTGTGGAAAATTTGAATATCTAAAGCATATTACGGGTCTAAACTGATCCATTACGGCTATTTTCATCCACCTGGGTCGAAAGTTGTCGAATTTAACAGCAGAAATTGATTCCATACAAAGATTTACTATTTAAAACTAAATATTGTACTCTACGACCTCATTAGGCTAAACCATTGCACCTAGCTTCCCACGTTGTGGAAAATTTGAATATCTAAAGCATATTACGGGTCTAAACTGATCTATTACGGCAATTTTCATCCACCTGGGTCGAAAGTTGTTGAATTTAACAGCAGAAATTGATTCCATACAAAGATTTACTATTTAAAACTAAATATTGTACTCTACGACCTCATTAGGCTAAACCATTGCACCTAGCTTCCCAATTTGTGGAAAATTTGAATATTTAAAGCATATTACGGGTCTAAACTGATCCATTACGGCTATTTTCATCCACCTGGGTCGAAAGTTGTCGAATTTAACAGCAGAAATTGATTCCATACAAAGATTTACTATTTAAAACTAAATATTGTACTCTACGACCTCATTAGGCTAAACCATTGCACCTAGCTTCCCAATTTGTGGAAAATTTGAATATCTAAAGCATATTACGGGTCTAAACTGATCCATTACGGCTATTTTCATCCACCTGAGTCGAAAGTTGTCGAATTTAACAGCAGAAATTGATTCCATACAAAGATTAACTATTTAAAACTAAATATTGTACTCTACGACCTCATTAAGCTAAACCATTGCACCTAGCTTCCCACTTTGTGGAAAATTTGAATATCTAAAGCATATTACGGGTCTAAACTGATCTATTACGGCTATTTTCATCCACCTGGGTCGAAAGTTGTCGAATTTAACAGCAGAAATTGATTCCATACAAAGATTTACTATTTAAAACTAAATATTGTACTCTACGACCTCATTAGGCTAAACCATTGCACCTAGCTTCCCAATTTGTGGAAAATTTGAATATCTAAAGCATATTACGGGTCTAAACTGATCCATTACGGCTATTTTCATCCACCTGGGTCGAAAGTTGTCGAATTTAACAGCAGAAATTGATTCCATACAAAGATTAACTATTTAAAACTAAATATTGTACTCTACGACCTTTACCATTGCACCTAGCTTCCCACTTTGTGGAAAATTTGAATATCTAAAGCATATTACGGGTCTAAACTGATCTACTACGGCTATTTTCATCCACCTGGGTCGAAAGTTGTCGAATTTAACAGCAGAAATTGATTCCATACAAAGATTTACTATTTAAAACTAAATATTGTACTCTACGACCTCATTAGGCTAAACCATTGCACCTAGCTTCCCAATTTGTGGAAAATTTGAATATCTAAAGCATATTACGGGTCTAAACTGATCCATTACGGCTATTTTCATCCACCTGGGTCGAAAGTTGTCGAATTTAACAGCAGAAATTGTTTCCATACAAAGATTTACTATTTAAAACTAAATATTGTACTCTACGACCTCATTAAGCTAAACCATTGCACCTAGCTTCCCACTTTGTGGAAAATTTGAATATCTAAAGCATATTACGGGTCTAAACTGATCCATTACGGCTATTTTCATCCACCTGGGTCGAAAGTTGTCGAAGTTAACAGCAGAGATTGACTCCATACAAAGATTTACCATTTTAAACTAAATATTGTACTCTACGACCTCATTGGGCTAAACCATTGCACCTAGCTTCCCAATTTATGGAAAATTTGAATATCTAAAGCATATTACGGGTCTAAACTGATCCATTACGGCTATTTTCATCCACCTGGGTCGAAAGTTGTCGAAGTTAACAGCAGAGATTGACTCCATACAAAGATTTACCATTTTAAACTAAATATTGTACTCTACGACCTCATTAGGCTAAACCATTGCACCTAGCTTCCCAATTTGTGGAAATTTTGAATATCTAAAGAATATTACGGGTCTAAACTGATCCATTACGTCTATTTTCATCCACCTGGGTCGAAAGTTGTCGAATTTAACAGCAGAAATTGATTCCATACAAAGATTTACTATTTAAAACTAAATATTGTACTCTACGACCTCATTAGGCTAAACCATTGCACCTAGCTTCCCACGTTGTGGAAAATTTGAATATCTAAAGCATATTACGGGTCTAAACTGATCTATTACGGCTATTTTCATCCACCTGGGTCGAAAGTTGTTGAATTTAACAGCAGAAATTGATTCCATACAAAGATTTACTATTTAAAACTAAATATTGTACTCTACGACCTCATTAGGCTAAACCATTGCACCTAGCTTCCCAATTTGTGGAAAATTTGAATATTTAAAGCATATTACGGGTCTAAACTGATCCATTACGGCTATTTTCATCCACCTGGGTCGAAAGTTGTCGAATTTAACAGCAGAAATTGATTCCATACAAAGATTTACTATTTAAAACTAAATATTGTACTCTACGACCTCATTAGGCTAAACCATTGCACCTAGCTTCCCAATTTGTGGAAAATTTGAATATCTAAAGCATATTACGGGTCTAAACTGATCCATTACGGCTATTTTCATCCACCTGAGTCGAAAGTTGTCGAATTTAACAGCAGAAATTGATTCCATACAAAGATTAACTATTTAAAACTAAATATTGTACTCTACGACCTCATTAAGCTAAACCATTGCACCTAGCTTCCCACTTTGTGGAAAATTTGAATATCTAAAGCATATTACGGGTCTAAACTGATCTATTACGGCTATTTTCATCCACCTGGGTCGAAAGTTGTCGAATTTAACAGCAGAAATTGATTCCATACAAAGATTTACTATTTAAAACTAAATATTGTACTCTACGACCTCATTAGGCTAAACCATTGCACCTAGCTTCCCAATTTGTGGAAAATTTGAATATCTAAAGCATATTACGGGTCTAAACTGATCCATTACGGCTATTTTCATCCACCTGGGTCGAAAGTTGTCGAATTTAACAGCAGAAATTGATTCCATACAAAGATTAACTATTTAAAACTAAATATTGTACTCTACGACCTACCATTGCACCTAGCTTCCCACTTTGTGGAAAATTTGAATATCTAAAGCATATTACGGGTCTAAACTGATCTACTACGGCTATTTTCATCCACCTGGGTCGAAAGTTGTCGAATTTAACAGCAGAAATTGATTCCATACAAAGATTTACTATTTAAAACTAAATATTGTACTCTACGACCTCATTAGGCTAAACCATTGCACCTAGCTTCCCAATTTGTGGAAAATTTGAATATCTAAAGCATATTACGGGTCTAAACTGATCCATTACGGCTATTTTCATCCACCTGGGTCGAAAGTTGTCGAATTTAACAGCAGAAATTGTTTCCATACAAAGATTTACTATTTAAAACTAAATATTGTACTCTACGACCTCATTAAGCTAAACCATTGCACCTAGCTTCCCACTTTGTGGAAAATTTGAATATCTAAAGCATATTACGGGTCTAAACTGATCCATTACGGCTATTTTCATCCACCTGGGTCGAAAGTTGTCGAAGTTAACAGCAGAGATTGACTCCATACAAAGATTTACCATTTTAAACTAAATATTGTACTCTACGACCTCATTGGGCTAAACCATTGCACCTAGCTTCCCAATTTATGGAAAATTTGAATATCTAAAGCATATTACGGGTCTAAACTGATCCATTACGGCTATTTTCATCCACCTGGGTCGAAAGTTGTCGAAGTTAACAGCAGAGATTGACTCCATACAAAGATTTACCATTTTAAACTAAATATTGTACTCTACGACCTCATTAGGCTAAACCATTGCACCTAGCTTCCCAATTTGTGGAAATTTTGAATATCTAAAGAATATTACGGGTCTAAACTGATCCATTACGT
Organism: Lordiphosa clarofinis; assembly: GCA_018904275.1. Taxonomy (NCBI): domain Eukaryota; kingdom Metazoa; phylum Arthropoda; class Insecta; order Diptera; family Drosophilidae; genus Lordiphosa; species Lordiphosa clarofinis. The sequence goes on from JAEIGQ010000439.1 coordinate 26,334, forward strand.
CTATTTTCATCCACCTGGGTCGAAAGTTGTCGAATTTAACAGCAGAAATTGATTCCATACAAAGATTAACTATTTAAAACTAAATATTGTACTCTACGACCTCATTAGGCTAAACCATTGCACCTAGCTTCCCAATTTGTGGAAAATTTGAATATCTAAAGCATATTACGGGTTTAAACTGATCCATTACGGCTATTTTCATCCACCTGGGTCGAAAGTTGTCGAATTTAACAGCAGAAATTGATTCCATACAAAGATTAACTATTTAAAACTAAATATTGTACTCTACGACCTCATTAGGCTAAACCATTGCACCTAGCTTCCCACTTTGTGGAAAATTTGAATATCTAAAGCATATTACGGGTCTAAACTGATCTATTACGGCAATTTTCATCCACCTGGGTCGAAAGTTGTTGAATTTAACAGCAGAAATTGATTCCATACAAAGATTTACTATTTAAAACTAAATATTGTACTCTACGACCTCATTAGGCTAAACCATTGCACCTAGCTTCCCAATTTGTGGAAAATTCGAATATCTAAAGCATATTACGGGTCTAAACTGATCTATTACGGCTATTTTCATCCACCTGGGTCGAAAGTTGTCGAATTTAACAGCAGAAATTGATTCCATACAAAGATTTACTATTTAAAACTAAATATTGTACTCTACGACCTCATTAGGCTAAACCATTGCACCTAGCTTCCCAATTTGTGGAAAATTTGAATATCTAAAGCATATTACGGGTTTAAACTGATCCATTACGGCAATTTTCATCCACCTGGGTCGAAAGTTGTCGAATTTAACAGCAGAAATTGATTCCATACAAAGATTAACTATTTAAAACTAAATATTGTACTCTACGACCTCATTAGGCTAAACCATTGCACCTAGCTTCCCACTTTGTGGAAAATTTGAATATCTAAAGCATATTACGGGTCTAAACTGATCTATTACGGCAATTTTCATCCACCTGGGTCGAAAGTTGTTGAATTTAACAGCAGAAATTGATTCCATACAAAGATTTACTATTTAAAACTAAATATTGTACTCTACGACCTCATTAGGCTAAACCATTGCACCTAGCTTCCCAATTTGTGGAAAATTTGAATATCTAAAGCATATTACGGGTCTAAACTGATCCATTACGGCTATTTTCATCCACCTGGGTCGAAAGTTGTCGAATTTAACAGCAGAAATTGATTCCATTCAAAGATTTACTATTTAAAACTAAATATTGTACTCTACGACCTCATTAGGCTAAACCATTGCACCTAGCTTCCCAATTTGTGGAAAATTCGAATATCTAAAGCATATTACGGGTCTAAACTGATCTATTACGGCTATTTTCATCCACCTGGGTCGAAAGTTGTCGAATTTAACAGCAGAAATTGATTCCATACAAAGATTTACTATTTAAAACTAAATATTGTACTCTACGACCTCATTAGGCTAAACCATTGCACCTAGCTTCCCAATTTGTGGAAAATTTGAATATCTAAAGCATATTACGGGTTTAAACTGATCCATTACGGCTATTTTCATCCACCTGGGTCGAAAGTTGTCGAATTTAACAGCAGAAATTGATTCCATACAAAGATTAACTATTTAAAACTAAATATTGTACTCTACGACCTCATTAGGCTAAACCATTGCACCTAGCTTCCCACTTTGTGGAAAATTTGAATATCTAAAGCATATTACGGGTCTAAACTGATCCATTACGGCTATTTTCATCCACCTGGGTCGAAAGTTGTCGAATTTAACAGCAGAAATTGATTCCATACAAAGATTAACTATTTAAAACTAAATATTGTACTCTACGACCTCATTAGGCTAAACCATTGCACCTAGCTTCCCAATTTGTGGAAAATTCGAATATCTAAAGCATATTACGGGTTGAAACTGATCCATTACGGCTATTTTCATCCACCTGGGTCGAAAGTTGTCGAATTTAACAGCAGAAATTGATTCCATACAAAGATTTACTATTTAAAACTAAATATTGTACTCTACGACCTCATTAGGCTAAACCATTGCACCTAGCTTCCCACTTTGTGGAAAATTTGAATATCTAAAGCATATAACGGGTCCAAACTGATCTATTACGGCTATTTTCATCCACCTGGGTCGAAAGTTGTCGAATTTAACAGCAGAAATTGATTCCATACAAAGATTAACTATTTAAAACTAAATATTGTACTCTACGACCTCATTAAGCTAAACCATTGCACCTAGCTTCCCACTTTGTGGAAAATTTGAATATCTTAAGCATATTACGGGTCTAAACTGATCCATTACGGCTATTTTCATCCACCTGGGTCGAAAGTTGTCGAATTTAACAGCAGAAATTGATTCCATACAAAGATTTACTATTTAAAACTAAATATTGTACTCTACGACCTCATTAGGCTAAACCATTGCACCTAGCTTCCCAATTTGTGGAAAATTTGAATATCTAAAGCATATTACGGGTCGAAACTGATCCATTACGGCTATTTTCATCCACCTGGGTCGAAAGTTGTCGAATTTAACAGCAGAAATTGATTCCATACAAAGATTTACTATTTAAAACTAAATATTGTACTCTACGACCTCATTAGGCTAAACCATTGCACCTAGCTTCCCAATTTGTGGAAAATTTGAATATCTAAAGCATATTACGGGTCTAAACTGATCCATTACGGCTATTTTCATCCACCTGGGTCGAAAGTTGTCGAATTTAACAGCAGAAATTGATTCCATACAAAGATTTACTATTTAAAACTAAATATTGTACTCTACGACCTCATTAAGCTAAACCATTGCACCTAGCTTCCCACTTTGTGGAAAATTTGAATATCTAAAGCATATTACGGGTCCAAACTGATCTATTACGGCTATTTTCATCCACCTGGGTCGAAAGTTGTCGAATTTAACAGCAGAAATTGATTCCATACAAAGATTAACTATTTAAAACTAAATATTGTACTCTACGACCTCATTAAGCTTAACCATTGCACCTAGCTTCCCACTTTGTGGAAAATTTGAATATCTAAAGCATATTACGGGTCTAAACTGATCTATTACGGCTATTTTCATCCACCTGGGTCGAAAGTTGTCGAATTTAACAGCAGAAATTGATTCCATACAAAGATTTACTATTTAAAACTAAATATTGTACTCTACGACCTCATTAGGCTAAACCATTGCACCTAGCTTCCCAATTTGTGGAAAATTTGAATATCTAAAGCATATTACGGGTCTAAACTGATCCATTACGGCTATTTTCATCCACCTGGGTCGAAAGTTGTCGAATTTAACAGCAGAAATTGATTCCATACAAAGATTAACTATTTAAAACTAAATATTGTACTCTACGACCTCATTAAGCTAAACCATTGCACCTAGCTTCCCACTTTGTGGAAAATTTGAATATCTAAAGCATATTACGGGTCTAAACTGATCCATTACGGCTATTTTCATCCACCTGGGTCGAAAGTTGTCGAATTTAACAGCAGAAATTGATTCCATACAAAGATTTACTATTTAAAACTAAATATTGTACTCTACGACCTCATTAAGCTAAACCATTGCACCTAGCTTCCCACTTTGTGGAAAATTTGAATATCTAAAGCATATAACGGGTCTAAACTGATCTATTACGGCTATTTTCATCCACCTGGGTCGAAAGTTGTCGAATTTAACAGCAGAAATTGATTCCATACAAAGATTAACTATTTAAAACTAAATATTGTACTCTACGACCTCATTAGGCTAAACCATTGCACCTAGCTTCCCACTTTGTGGAAAATTTGAATATCTAAAGCATATTACGGGTCTAAACTGATCTATTACGGCTATTTTCATCCACCTGGGTCGAAAGTTGTCGAATTTAACAGCAGAAATTGATTCCATACAAAGATTTACTATTTAAAACTAAATATTGTACTCTACGACCTCATTAGGCTAAACCATTGCACCTAGCTTCCCAATTTGTGGAAAATTTGAATATCTAAAGCATATTACGGGTCTAAACTGATCCATTACGGCTATTTTCATCCACCTGGGTCGAAAGTTGTCGAATTTAACAGCAGAAATTGATTCCATACAAAGATTAACTATTTAAAACTAAATATTGTACTCTACGACCTCATTAAGCTAAACCATTGCACCTAGCTTCCCACTTTGTGGAAAATTTGAATATCTAAAGCATATTACGGGTCTAAACTGATCCATTACGGCTATTTTCATCCACCTGGGTCGAAAGTTGTCGAATTTAACAGCAGAAATTGATTCCATACAAAGATTTACTATTTAAAACTAAATATTGTACTCTACGACCTCATTAGGCTAAACCATTGCACCTAGCTTCCCAATTTGTGGAAAATTTGAATATCTAAAGATATTACTCTAAACTTTTCACCCCTGGTATTGTCATTAAATTGTCACTCAGATTCTTTTAACTAAAATTCTCTCTAAACCTTGCCCAGCTTCCCATGAAAATTTGAATATCTAAAGCATATTACGGGTCTAAACTGATCCATTACGGCTATTTTCATCCACCTAGGTGACGAATTTAACAGCAGAAATTGATTCCATACAAAGATTTACTATTTAAAACTAAATATTGTACTCTACGACCTCATTAGGCTAAACCATTGCACCTAGCTTCCCACTTTGTGGAAAATTTGAATATCTAAAGCATATTACGGGTCTAAACTGATCCATTACGGCTATTTTCATCCACCTGGGTCGAAAGTTGTCGAATTTAACAGCAGAAATTGATTCCATACAAAGATTTACTATTTAAAACTAAATATTGTACTCTACGACCTCATTAGGCTAAACCATTGCACCTAGCTTCCCACTTTGTGGAAAATTTGAATATCTAAAGCATATTACGGGTCTAAACTGATCCATTACGGCTATTTTCATCCACCTGGGTCGAAAGTTGTCGAATTTAACAGCAGAAATTGATTCCATACAAAGATTTACTATTTAAAACTAAATATTGTACTCTACGACCTCATTAGGCTAAACCATTGCACCTAGCTTCCCAACTTTGTGGAAAATTTGAATATCTAAAGCATATTACGGGTCTAAACTGATCCATTACGGCTATTTTCATCCACCTGGGTCGAAAGTTGTCGAATCGAAGTTAACAGCAGAAATTGATTCCATACAAAGATTAACTATTTAAAACTAAATATTGTACTCTACGACCTCATTAGGCTAAACCATTGCACCTAGCTTCCCAATTTGTGGAAAATTTGAATATTAAAGCTAATTACGGGTCTAAACTGATCCATTACGGCTATTTTCATCCACCTGGGTCGAAAGTTGTCGAATTTAACAGCAGAAATTGATTCCATACAAAGATTTACTATTTAAAACTAAATATTGTACTCTACGACCTCATTAGGCTAAACCATTGCACCTAGCTTCCCACATTTGTGGAAAATTTGAATATCTAAAGCATATTACGGGTCTAAACTGATCCATTACGGCTATTTTCATCCACCTGGGTCGAAAGTTGTCGAATTTAACAGCAGAAATTGATTCCATACAAAGATTAACTATTTAAAACTAAATATTGTACTCTACGACCTCATTAAGCTAAACCATTGCACCTAGCTTCCCACTTTGTGGAAAATTTGAATATCTAAAGCATATTACGGGTCTAAACTGATCCATTACGGCTATTTTCATCCACCTGGGTCGAAAGTTGTCGAATTTAACAGCAGAAATTGATTCCATACAAAGATTTACTATTTAAAACTAAATATTGTACTCTACGACCTCATTAGGCTAAACCATTGCACCTAGCTTCCCAATTTGTGGAAAATTTGAATATCTAAAGCATATTACGGGTCTAAACTGATCCATTACGGCTATTTTCATCCACCTGGGTCGAAAGTTGTCGAATTTAACAGCAGAAATTGATTCCATACAAAGATTAACTATTTAAAACTAAATATTGTACTCTACGACCTCATTAGGCTAAACCATTGCACCTAGCTTCCCACTTTGTGGAAAATTTGAATATCTAAAGCATATTACGGGTCTAAACTGATCTATTACGGCTATTTTCATCCACCTGGGTCGAAAGTTGTCGAATTTAACAGCAGAAATTGATTCCATACAAAGATTTACTATTTAAAACTAAATATTGTACTCTACGACCTCATTAGGCTAAACCATTGCACCTAGCTTCCCAATTTGTGGAAAATTTGAATATCTAAAGCATATTACGGGTCTAAACTGATCCATTACGGCTATTTTCATCCACCTGGGTCGAAAGTTGTCGAATTTAACAGCAGAAATTGATTCCATACAAAGATTTACTATTTAAAACTAAATAATTGTACTCTACGACCTCATTAGGCTAAACCATTGCACCTAGCTTCCCACTTTGTGGAAAATTTGAATATCTAAAGCATATTACGGGTCTAAACTGATCCATTACGGCTATTTTCATCCACCTGGGTCGAAAGTTGTCGAATTTAACAGCAGAAATTGATTCCATACAAAGATTTACTATTTAAAACTAAATATTGTACTCTACGACCTCATTAGGCTAAACCATTGCACCTAGCTTCCCAATTTGTGGAAAATTTGAATATCTAAAGCATATTACGGGTCTAAACTGATCCATTACGGCTATTTTCATCCACCTGGGTCGAAAGTTGTCGAATTTAACAGCAGAAATTGATTCCATACAAAGATTAACTATTTAAAACTAAATATTGTACTCTACGACCTCATTAGGCTAAACCATTGCACCTAGCTTCCCAATTTGTGGAAAATTTGAATATCTAAAGCATATTACGGGTCTAAACTGATCCATTACGGCTATTTTCATCCACCTGGGTCGAAAGTTGTCGAAGTTAACAGCAGAAATTGATTCCATACAAAGATTTACTATTTAAAACTAAATATTGTACTCTACGACCTCATTAGGCTAAACCATTGCACCTAGCTTCCCAATTTGTGGAAAATTTGAATATCTAAAGCATATTACGGGTCTAAACTGATCCATTACGGCTATTTTCATCCACCTGGGTCGAAAGTTGTCGAATTTAACAGCAGAAATTGATTCCATACAAAGATTTACTATTTAAAACTAAATATTGTACTCTACGACCTCATTAGGCTAAACCATTGCACCTAGCTTCCCAATTTGTGGAAAATTTGAATATCTAAAGCATATAACGGGTCTAAACTGATCCATTACGGCTATTTTCATCCACCTGGGTCGAAAGTTGTCGTTAACCGAAATTGATCCACAAAGATTTACTATTTGCTAAACCACTTGAAATTTGAATATCTAAAGCATATTACGGGTCTAAACTGATCCATTACGGCTATTTTCATCCACCTGGGTCGAAAGTTGTCGAATTTAACAGCAGAAATTGATTCCATACAAAGATTTACTATTTAAAACTAAATATTGTACTCTACGACCTCATTAGGCTAAACCATTGCACCTAGCTTTCCAATTTGTGGAAAATTTGAATATCTAAAGCATATTACGGGTCTAAACTGATCCATTACGGCTATTTTCATCCACCTGGGTCGAAAGTTGTCGAATTTAACAGCAGAAATTGATTCCATACAAAGATTAACTATTTAAAACTAAATATTGTACTCTACGACCTCATTAGGCTAAACCATTGCACCTTCCGCTTCCCACTTTGTGGAAAATTTGAATATCTAAAGCATATTACGGGTCTAAACTGATCCATTACGGCTATTTTCATCCACCTGGGTCGAAAGTTGTCGAATTTAACAGCAGAAATTGTTCCTACAAAGTTCTATTTAAAACTAAATATTGTACTCTACGACCTCATTAGGCTAAACCATTGCACCTAGCTTCCCAATTTGTGGAAAATTTGAATATCTAAAGCATATTACGGGTCTAAACTAATCCATTACGGCTATTTTCATCCACCTGGGTCGAAAGTTGTCGAATTTAACAGCAGAAATTGATTCCATACAAAGATTTACTATTTAAAACTAAATATTGTACTCTACGACCTCATTAGGCTAAACCATTGCACCTAGCTTCCCAATTTGTGGAAAATTTGAATATCTAAAGCATATTACGGGTCTAAACTGATCTATTACGGCTATTTTCATCCACCTGGGTCGAAAGTTGTCGAATTTAACAGCAGAAATTGATTCCATACAAAGATTTACTATTTAAAACTAAATATTGTACTCTACGACCTCATTAGGCTAAACCATTGCACCTAGCTTCCCAATTTGTGGAAAATTTGAATATCTAAAGCATATTACGGGTCTAAACTGATCCATTACGGCTATTTTCATCCACCTGGGTCGAAAGTTGTCGAATTTAACAGCAGAAATTGATTCCATACAAAGATTTACTATTTAAAACTAAATATTGTACTCTACGACCTCATTAAGCTAAACCATTGCACCTAGCTTCCCACTTTGTGGAAAATTTGAATATCTAAAGCATATTACGGGTCTAAACTGATCCATTACGGCTATTTTCATCCACCTGGGTCGAAAGTTGTCGAATTTAACAGCAGAAATTGATTCCATACAAAGATTTACTATTTAAAACTAAATATTGTACTCTACGACCTCATTAGGCTAAACCATTGCACCTAGCTTCCCAATTTGTGGAAAATTTGAATATCTAAAGCATATTACGGGTCTAAACTGATCCATTACGGCTATTTTCATCCACCTGGGTCGAAAGTTGTCGAATTTAACAGCAGAAATTGATTCCATACAAAGATTAACTATTTAAAACTAAATATTGTACTCTACGACCTCATTAAGCTAAACCATTGCACCTAGCTTCCCACTTTGTGGAAAATTTGAATATCTAAAGCATTTATTACGGCTATTTTCATCCACCTGGGTCGAAAGTTGTCGAATTTAACAGCAGAAATTGATTCCATACAAAGATTTACTATTTAAAACTAAATATTGTACTCTACGACCTCATTAGGCTAAACCATTGCACCTAGCTTCCCAATTTGTGGAAAATTTGAATATCTAAAGCATATTACGGGTCTAAACTGATCCATTACGGCTATTTTCATCCACCTGGGTCGAAAGTTGTCGAAGTTAACAGCAGAAATTGATTCCATACAAAGATTAACTATTTAAAACTAAATATTGTACTCTACGACCTCATTAAGGCTAAACCATTGCACCTAGCTTCCCACTTTGTGGAAAATTTGAATATCTAAAGCATATTACGGGTCTAAACTGATCCATTACGGCTATTTTCATCCACCTGGGTCGAAAGTTGTCGAATTTAACAGCAGAAATTGATTCCATACAAAGATTTACTATTTAAAACTAAATATTGTACTCTACGACCTCATTAGGCTAAACCATTGCACCTAGCTTCCCACTTTGTGGAAAATTTGAATATCTAAAGCATATTACGGGTCTAAACTGATCCATTACGGCTATTTTCATCCACCTGGGTCGAAAGTTGTCGAATTTAACAGCAGAAATTGATTCCATACAAAGATTTACTATTTAAAACTAAATATTGTACTCTACGACCTCATTAGGCTAAACCATTGCACCTAGCTTCCCACTTTGTGGAAAATTTGAATATCTAAAGCATATTACGGGTCTAAACTGATCCATTACGGCTATTTTCATCCACCTGGGTCGAAAGTTGTCGAATTTAACAGCAGAAATTGATTCCATACAAAGATTTACTATTTAAAACTAAATATTGTACTCTACGACCTCATTAGGCTAAACCATTGCACCTAGCTTCCCAATTTGTGGAAAATTTGAATATCTAAAGCATATTACGGGTCTAAACTGATCCATTACGGCTATTTTCATCCACCTGGGTCGAAAGTTGTCGAATTTAACAGCAGAAATTGATTCCATACAAAGATTAACTATTTAAAACTAAATATTGTACTCTACGACCTCATTAGGCTAAACCATTGCACCTAGCTTCCCACTTTGTGGAAAATTTGAATATCTAAAGCATATTACGGGTCTAAACTGATCCATTACGGCTATTTTCATCCACCTGGGTCGAAAGTTGTCGAATTTAACAGCAGAAATTGATTCCATACAAAGATTAACTATTTAAAACTAAATATTGTACTCTACGACCTCATTAGGCTAAACCATTGCACCTAGCTTCCCAATTTGTGGAAAATTTGAATATCTAAAGCATATTACGGGTCTAAACTGATCCATTACGGCTATTTTCATCCACCTGGGTCGAAAGTTGTCGAATTTAACAGCAGAAATTGATTCCATACAAAGATTAACTATTTAAAACTAAATATTGTACTCTACGACCTCATTAGGCTAAACCATTGCACCTAGCTTCCCACTTTGTGGAAAATTTGAATATCTAAAGCATATTACGGGTCTAAACTGATCTATTACGGCTATTTTCATCCACCTGGGTCGAAAGTTGTCGAATTTAACAGCAGAAATTGATTCCATACAAAGATTAACTATTTAAAACTAAATATTGTACTCTACGACCTCATTAAGCTAAACCATTGCACCTAGCTTCCCACTTTGTGGAAAATTTGAATATCTAAAGCATATTACGGGTCTAAACTGATCCATTACGGCTATTTTCATCCACCTGGGTCGAAAGTTGTCGAATTTAACAGCAGAAATTGATTCCATACAAAGATTTACTATTTAAAACTAAATATTGTACTCTACGACCTCATTAGGCTAAACCATTGCACCTAGCTTCCCAATTTGTGGAAAATTTGAATATCTAAAGCATATTACGGGTCTAAACTGATCCATTACGGCTATTTTCATCCACCTGGGTCGAAAGTTGTCGAATTTAACAGCAGAAATTGATTCCATACAAAGATTAACTATTTAAAACTAAATATTGTACTCTACGACCTCATTAAGCTAAACCATTGCACCTAGCTTCCCACTTTGTGGAAAATTTGAATATCTAAAGCATATTACGGGTCTAAACTGATCCATTACGGCTATTTTCATCCACCTGGGTCGAAAGTTGTCGAATTTAACAGCAGAAATTGATTCCATACAAAGATTAACTATTTAAAACTAAATATTGTACTCTACGACCTCATTAGGCTAAACCATTGCACCTAGCTTCCCACTTTGTGGAAAATTTGAATATCTAAAGCATATTACGGGTCTAAACTGATCCATTACGGCTATTTTCATCCACCTGGGTCGAAAGTTGTCGAATTTAACAGCAGAAATTGATTCCATACAAAGATTTACTATTTAAAAACTAAATATTGTACTCTACGACCTCATTAGGCTAAACCATTGCACCTAGCTTCCCAATTTGTGGAAAATTTGAATATCTAAAGCATATTACGGGTCTAAACTGATCCATTACGGCTATTTTCATCCACCTGGGTCGAAAGTTGTCGAATTTAACAGCAGAAATTGATTCCATACAAAGATTTACTATTTAAAACTAAATATTGTACTCTACGACCTCATTAGGCTAAACCATTGCACCTAGCTTCCCAATTTGTGGAAAATTTGAATATCTAAAGCATATTACGGGTCTAAACTGATCCATTACGGCTATTTTCATCCACCTGGGTCGAAAGTTGTCGAATTTAACAGCAGAAATTGATTCCATACAAAGATTTACTATTTAAAACTAAATATTGTACTCTACGACCTCATTAGGCTAAACCATTGCACCTAGCTTCCCAATTTGTGGAAAATTTGAATATCTAAAGCATATTACGGGTCTAAACTGATCCATTACGGCTATTTTCATCCACCTGGGTCGAAAGTTGTCGAATTTAACAGCAGAAATTGATTCCATACAAAGATTAACTATTTAAAACTAAATATTGTACTCTACGACCTCATTAGGCTAAACCATTGCACCTAGCTTCCCACTTTGTGGAAAATTTGAATATCTAAAGCATATTACGGGTCTAAACTGATCTATTACGGCTATTTTCATCCACCTGGGTCGAAAGTTGTCGAATTTAACAGCAGAAATTGATTCCATACAAAGATTTACTATTTAAAACTAAATATTGTACTCTACGACCTCATTAGGCTAAACCATTGCACCTAGCTTCCCAATTTGTGGAAAATTTGAATATCTAAAGCATATTACGGGTCTAAACTGATCCATTACGGCTATTTTCATCCACCTGGGTCGAAAGTTGTCGAATTTAACAGCAGAAATTGATTCCATACAAAGATTTACTATTTAAAACTAAATATTGTACTCTACGACCTCATTAAGCTAAACCATTGCACCTAGCTTCCCACTTTGTGGAAAATTTGAATATCTAAAGCATATTACGGGTCTAAACTGATCTATTACGGCTATTTTCATCCACCTGGGTCGAAAGTTGTCGAATTTAACAGCAGAAATTGATTCCATACAAAGATTTACTATTTAAAACTAAATATTGTACTCTACGACCTCATTAGGCTAAACCATTGCACCTAGCTTCCCAATTTGTGGAAAATTTGAATATCTAAAGCATATTACGGGTCTAAACTGATCCATTACGGCTATTTTCATCCACCTGGGTCGAAAGTTGTCGAAGTTAACAGCAGAAATTGATTCCATACAAAGATTAACTATTTAAAACTAAATATTGTACTCTACGACCTCATTAAACTAAACCATTGCACCTAGCTTCCCACTTTGTGGAAAATTTGAATATCTAAAGCATATTACGGGTCTAAACTGATCCATTACGGCAAAGATTTACTATTTAAAACTAAATATTGTACTCTACGACCTCATTAGGCTAAACCATTGCACCTAGCTTCCCAATTTGTGGAAAATTTTAATATCTAAAACATATTACCGGTCTAAACTGATCCATTACGGCTATTTTCATCCACCTGGGTCGAAAGTTGTCGAAGTTAACAGCAGAAATTGATTCCATACAAAGATTTACTATTTAAAACTAAATATTGTACTCTACGACCTCATTAGGCTAAACCATTGCACCTAGCTTCCCAATTTGTGGAAAATTTGAATAACTAAAGCATATTACGGGTCTAAACTGATCCATTACGGCTATTTTCATCCACCTGGGTCGAAAGTTGTCGAATTTAACAGCAGAAATTGATTCCATACAAAGATTTAATATTTAAAACTAAATATTGTACTCTACGACCTCATTAAGCTAAACCATTGCACCTAGCTTCCCACTTTGTGGAAAATTTGAATATCTAAAGCATATTACGGGTCTAAACTGATCTATTACGGCTATTTTCATCCACCTGGGTCGAAAGTTGTCGAATTTAACAGCCGAAATTGATTCCATACAAAGATTTACTATTTAAAACTAAATATTGTACTCTACGACCTCATTAGGCTAAACCATTGCACCTAGCTTCCCAATTTGTGGAAAATTTGAATATCTAAAGCATATTACGGGTCTAAACTGATCCATTACGGCTATTTTCATCCACCTGGGTCGAAAGTTGTCGAAGTTAACAGCAGAAATTGATTCCATACAAAGATTTACTATTTAAAACTAAATATTGTACTCTACGACCTCATTAGGCTAAACCATTGCACCTAGCTTCCCAATTTGTGGAAAATTTGAATATCTAAAGCATATTACGGGTCTAAACTGATCCATTACGGCTATTTTCATCCACCTGGGTCGAAAGTTGTCGAATTTAACAGCAGAAATTGATTCCATACAAAGATTTACTATTTAAAACTAAATATTGTACTCTACGACCTCATTAAGCTAAACCATTGCACCTAGCTTCCCACTTTGTGGAAAATTTGAATATCTAAAGCATATTACGGGTCTAAACTGATGGTCTCGGTCGAAAGTTGTCGAAGTTAACAGCGAATTGATTCCATACAAAGATTTACTATTTAAAACTAAATATTGTACCTACGACCCATTAGCTAAACCATGCCTGCTTCCCACTTTGTGGAAAATCTGAATATCTAAAGCTATTACGGGTCTAAACTGATCCACTACGGTCGAAAGTTGTCGAATTTAACAGCAGAAATTGATTCCATACAAAGATTTACTATTTAAAACTAAATATTGTACTCTACGACCTCATTAGGCTAAACCATTGCACCTAGCTTCCCAATTTGTGGAAAATTTGAATATCTAAAGCATATTACGGGTCTAAACTGATCCATTACGGCTATTTTCATCCACCTGGGTCGAAAGTTGTCGAATTTAACAGCAGAAATTGATTCCATACAAAGATTTACTATTTAAAACTAAATATTGTACTCTACGACCTCATTAGGCTAAACCATTGCACCTAGCTTCCCAATTTGTGGAAAATTTGAATATCTAAAGCATATTACGGGTCTAAACTGATCCATTACGGCTATTTTCATCCACCTGGGTCGAAAGTTGTCGAATTTAACAGCAGAAATTGATTCCATACAAAGATTAACTATTTAAAACTAAATATTGTACTCTACGACCTCATTAAGCTAAACCATTGCACCTAGCTTCCCACTTTGTGGAAAATTTGAATATCTAAAGCATATTACGGGTCTAAACTGATCTATTACGGCTATTTTCATCCACCTGGGTCGAAAGTTGTCGAATTTAACAGCAGAAATTGATTCCATACAAAGATTTACTATTTAAAACTAAATATTGTACTCTACGACCTCATTAGGCTAAACCATTGCACCTAGCCTCCCACTTTGTGGAAAATTTGAATATCTAAAGCATATTACGGGTCTAAACTGATCCATTACGGCTATTTTCATCCACCTGGGTCGAAAGTTGTCGAATTTAACAGCAGAAATTGATTCCATACAAAGATTTACTATTTAAAACTAAATATTGTACTCTACGACCTCATTAGGCTAAACCATTGCACCTAGCTTCCCAATTTGTGGAAAATTTGAATATCTAAAGCATATTACGGGTCTAAACTGATCCATTACGGCTATTTTCATCCACCTGGGTCGAAAGTTGTCGAAGTTAACAGCAGAAATTGATTCCATACAAAGATTTACTATTTAAAACTAAATATTGTACTCTACGACCTCATTAAGCTAAACCATTGCACCTAGCTTCCCACTTTGTGGAAAATTTGAATATCTAAAGCATATTACGGGTCTAAACTGATCTATTACGGCTATTTTCATCCACCTGGGTCGAAAGTTGTCGAATTTAACAGCAGAAATTGATTCCATACAAAGATTAACTATTTAAAACTAAATATTGTACTCTACGACCTCATTAAGCTAAACCATTGCACCTAGCTTCCCACTTTGTGGAAAATTTGAATATCTAAAGCATATTACGGGTCTAAACTGATCCATTACGGCTATTTTCATCCACCTGGGTCGAAAGTTGTCGAATTTAACAGCAGAAATTGATTCCATACAAAGATTTACTATTTAAAACTAAATATTGTACTCTACGACCTCATTAGGCTAAACCATTGCACCTAGCTTCCCACTTTGTGGAAAATTTGAATATCTAAAGCATATTACGGGTCTAAACTGATCCATTACGGCTATTTTCATCCACCTGGGTCGAAAGTTGTCGAATTTAACAGCAGAAATTGATTCCATACAAAGATTAACTATTTAAAACTAAATATTGTACTCTACGACCTCATTAGGCTAAACCATTGCACCTAGCTTCCCACTTTGTGGAAAATTTGAATATCTAAAGCATATTACGGGTCTAAACTGATCTATTACGGCTATTTTCATCCACCTGGGTCGAAAGTTGTCGAATTTAACAGCAGAAATTGATTCCATACAAAGATTAACTATTTAAAACTAAATATTGTACTCTACGACCTCATTAAGCTAAACCATTGCACCTAGCTTCCCACTTTGTGGAAAATTTGAATATCTAAAGCATATTACGGGTCTAAACTGATCTATTACGGCTATTTTCATCCACCTGGGTCGAAAGTTGTCGAATTTAACAGCAGAAATTGATTCCATACAAAGATTTACTATTTAAAACTAAATATTGTACTCTACGACCTCATTAGGCTAAACCATTGCACCTAGCCTCCCACTTTGTGGAAAATTTGAATATCTAAAGCATATTACGGGTCTAAACTGATCCATTACGGCTATTTTCATCCACCTGGGTCGAAAGTTGTCGAAGTTAACAGCAGAAATTGATTCCATACAAAGATTTACTATTTAAAACTAAATATTGTACTCTACGACCTCATTAGGCTAAACCATTGCACCTAGCTTCCCAATTTGTTGAAAATTTTAATATCTAAAGCATATTACGGGTCTAAACTGATCCATTACGGCTATTTTCATCCACCTGGGTCGAAAGTTGTCGAAGTTAACAGCAGAAATTGATTCCATACAAAGATTTACTATTTAAAACTAAATATTGTACTCTACGACCTCATTAGGCTAAACCATTGCACCTAGCTTCCCAATTTGTGGAAAATTTGAATATCTAAAGCATATAACGGGTCTAAACTGATCCATTACGGCTATTTTCATCCACCTGGGTCGAAAGTTGTCGAATTTAACAGCAGAAATTGATTCCATACAAAGATTTACTATTTAAAACTAAATATTGTACTCTACGACCTCATTAGGCTAAACCATTGCACCTAGCTTCCCAATTTGTGGAAAATTTGAATATCTAAAGCATATTACGGGTCTAAACTGATCCATTACGGCTATTTTCATCCAATTGGGTCGAAAGTTGTCGAATTTAACAGCAGAAATTGATTCCATACAAAGATTTACTATTTAAAACTAAATATTGTACTCTACGACCTCATTAGGCTAAACCATTGCACCTAGCTTCCCACTTTGTGGAAAATTTGAATATCTAAAGCATATTACGGGTCTAAACTGATCCATTACGGCTATTTTCATCCACCTGGGTCGAAAGTTGTTGAATTTAACAGCAGAAATTGATTCCATACAAAGATTTACTATTTAAAACTAAATATTGTACTCTACGACCTCATTAGGCTAAACCATTGCACCTAGCTTCCCAATTTGTGGAAAATTTGAATACCTAAAGCATATTACGGGTCTAAACTGATCCATTACGGCTATTTTCATCCACCTGGGTCGAAAGTTGTCGAAGTTAACAGCAGAAATTGATTCCATACAAAGATTTACTATTTAAAACTAAATATTGTACTCTACGACCTCATTAAGCTAAACCATTGCACCTAGCTTCCCACTTTGTGGAAAATTTGAATATCTAAAGCATATTACGGGTCTAAACTGATCTATTACGGCTATTTTCATCCACCTGGGTCGAAAGTTGTCGAATTTAACAGCAGAAATTGATTCCATACAAAGATTAACTATTTAAAACTAAATATTGTACTCTACGACCTCATTAAGCTAAACCATTGCACCTAGCTTCCCACTTTGTGGAAAATTTGAATATCTTAAGCATATTACGGGTCTAAACTGATCTATTACGGCTATTTTCATCCACCTGGGTCGAAAGTTGTCGAATTTAACAGCAGAAATTGATTCCATACAAAGATTAACTATTTAAAACTAAATATTGTACTCTACGACCTCATTAAGCTAAACCATTGCACCTAGCTTCCCAATTTGTGTAAAATTTGAATATCTAAAGCATATTACGGGTCTAAACTGATCCATTACGGCTATTTTCATCCACCTGGGTCGAAAGTTGTCGAATTTAACAGCAGAAATTGATTCCATACAAAGATTAACTATTTAAAACTAAATATTGTACTCTACGACCTCATTAAGCTAAACCATTGCACCTAGCTTCCCACTTTGTGGAAAATTTGAATATCTAAAGCATATTACGGGTCTAAACTGATCCATTACGTCTATTTTCATCCACCTGGGTCGAAAGTTGTCGAATTTAACAGCAGAAATTGATTCCATACAAAGATTAACTATTTAAAACTAAATATTGTACTCTACGACCTCATTAAGCTAAACCATTGCACCTAGCTTCCCAATTTGTGGAAAATTTGAATAGCTAAAGCATATTACGGGTCTAAACTGATGGCGCTGCGAAATAAGGCCCCAATGAAATAAGGCCCAAAAAAAAAAATGAAATAAGGCCCCAAAATTTATATGGAAAACAAAAACAACGATTTTTTCTCAAATTTGGGGTGTTATTTCATTTTTTTGGGGCTTTATTTCCTAAATAAAATTTCAAAATGAAATAAGTCCCCAAAAGAAGAAATGAAACAAGGCCCCAAAAATTAGGTTTGCGGTCTTATTTCGTTTCGCGGATATAAGACCCCAATTTTTAATATGAATTTTTTGGGGTCTTATTTCATTTGTCTTATTTTTGCTGATATATGGAAAAAAATTCCAATAACGGTTAATTTTCTTATCTGCCTGCGTTTTCCGACTTGGTATTTGATGCATTTTTGTACAGATGTGCAAAAGTACCGTTTTACAATTAGTTCAGTGATAAGCTTTTGAGTTTGTTGATCAGTTTAGTCATTTGCATTGTGTAAAGCAGACGTTCAAGTGCGAGATAAAATTATGAAGTGCGAAAAAATTGTTGCATTACGGCGAACTGGAAATTTGTTCTACTTCAAAGAACAGTAAAAATCTTAGCGCTGCAGACGAAATTTTTTTTTATATGAAAACTTTTTATATTATATCAAAAAAATTGTGTCAATCTAAGCGCCGAAGGCGAAAATTTTTTACAAAAAAATCGCGCGATTTTTGTGTAAGAAATTTTCATTATTATTTAATGTTATAGGTAGTTTGTTTCACTAAAAATCCAAATAAAAAAATATTTTAAAATTTTATATTAGTTCCAATAGTTATTATTTTATTGAATAAATTGAATAAAGCAATAAAATGAACAAAAAAAAATAGAATTGAAACATTGGGGTGTTATTTCATTTTTCAAAATGGGGTATTATTTCATTATGAAATAACACCCCAAATTTGGGGCTATATTTCATTTTTTTTTTGGTGCCTTATTTCATTTCAGTGGGGCCTTATTTCGTAATTTAAATTGGTGTATTATTTCATTATGAAATAACTCCCCAAATTTGGGGCCTTATTTCATTTTATCGTTTAGGGACTTATTTCATTGGGGACTTATTGCCTGCAGCCTAAACTGATCTATTACGGCTATTTTCATCCACCTGGGTCGAAAGTTGTCGAATTTAACAGCAGAAATTGATTCCATACAAAGATTTACTATTTAAAACTAAATATTGTACTCTACGACCTCATTAAGCTAAACCATTGCACCTAGCTTCCCACTTTGTGGAAAATTTGAATATCTAAAGCATATTACGGGTCTAAACTGATCCATTACGGCTATTTTCATCCACCTGGGTCGAAAGTTGTCGAAGTTAACAGCAGAAATTGATTCCATACAAAGATTAACTATTTAATACTAAATATTGTACTCTACGACCTCATTAGGCTAAACCATTGCACCTAGCTTCCCAATTTGTGGAAAATTTGAATATCTAAAGCATAATACGGGTCTAAACTGATCCATTACGGCTATTTTCATCCACCTGGGTCGAAAGTTGTCGAAGTTAACAGCAGAAATTGATTCCATACAAAGATTTACTATTTAAAACTAAATATTGTACTCTACGACCTCATTAGGCTAAACCATTGCACCTAGCTTCCCAATTTGCGGAAAATTTGAATATCTAAAGCATATTACGGGTCTAAACTGATCCATTACGGCTATTTTCATCCACCTGGGTCGAAAGTTGTCAAAGTTAACAGCAGAAATTGATTCCATACAAAGATTTACTATTTAAAACTATATATTGTACTCTACGACCTCATTAAGCTAAACCATTGCACCTAGCTTCCCACTTTGTGGAAAATTTGAATATCTAAAGCATATTACGGGTCTAAACTGATCCATTACGGCTATTTTCATCCACCTGGGTCGAAAGTTGTCGAAGTTAACAGCAGAAATTGATTCCATACAAAGATTTACTATTTAAAAATAAATATTGTTCTCTACGACCTCATTAGGCTAAACCATTGCACCTAGCTTCCCAATTTGTGGAAAATTTGAATATCTAAAGCATATTACGGGTCTAAACTGATCCATTACGGCTATTTTCATCCACCTGGGTCGAAAGTTGTCGAATTTAACAGCAGAAATTGATTCCATACAAAGATTAACTATTTAAAACTAAATATTGTACTCTACGACCTCATTAAGCTAAACCATTGCACCTAGCTTCCCACTTTGTGGAAAATTTGAATATCTAAAGCATATTACGGGTCTAAACTGATCTATTACGGCTATTTTCATCCACCTGGGTCGAAAGTTGTCGAATTTAACAGCAGAAATTGATTCCATACAAAGATTAACTATTTAAAACTAAATATTGTACTCTACGACCTCATTAGGCTAAACCATTGCACCTAGCTTCCCAATTTGTGGAAAATTTGAATATCTAAAGCATATTACGGGTTTAAACTGATCCATTACGGCTATTTTCATCCACCTGGGTCGAAAGTTGTCGAATTTAACAGCAGAAATTGATTCCATACAAAGATTAACTATTTAAAACTAAATATTGTACTCTACGACCTCATTAGGCTAAACCATTGCACCTAGCTTCCCACTTTGTGGAAAATTTGAATATCTAAAGCATATTACGGGTCTAAACTGATCCATTACGGCTATTTTCATCCACCTGGGTCGAAAGTTGTCGAATTTAACAGCAGAAATTGATTCCATACAAAGATTTACTATTTAAAACTTAATATTGTACTCTACGACCTCATTAAGCTAAACCATTGCACCTAGCTTCCCAATTTGTGGAAAATTTTAATATCTAAAGCATATTACGGGTCTAAACTGATCCATTACGGCTATTTTCATTCACCTGGGTCGAAAGTTGTCGAATTTAACAGCAGAAATTGATTCCATACAAAGATTAACTATTTAAAACTAAATATTGTACTCAACGACCTCATTAGGCTAAACCATTGCACCTAGCCTCCCACTTTGTGGAAAATTTGAATATCTAAAGCATATTACGGGTCTAAACTGATCTATTACGGCTATTTTCATCCGCCTGGGTCGAAAGTTGTCGAATTTAACAGCAGAAATTGATTCCATACAAAGATTAACTATTTAAAACTAAATATTGTACTCTACGACCTCATTAGGCTAAACCATTGCACCTAGCTTCCCACTTTGTGGAAAATTTGAATATCTAAAGCATATTACGGGTCTAAACTGATCTATTACGGCTATTTTCATCCACCTGGGTCGAAAGTTGTCGAATTTAACAGCAGAAATTGATTCCATACAAAGATTAACTATTTAAAACTAAATATTGTACTCTACGACCTCATTAGGCTAAACCATTGCACCTAGCTGCCCAATTTGTGGAAAATTTGAATATCTAAAGCATATAACGGGTCTAAACTGATCCATTACGGCTATTTTCATCCACCTGGGTCGAAAGTTGTCGAAGTTAACAGCAGAGATTGACTCCATACAAAGATTTACCATTTAAAACTAAATATTGTACTCTACGACCTCATTAGGCTAAACCATTGCACCTAGCTTCCCACTTTGTGGAAAATTTGAATATCTAAAGCATATTACGGGTCTAAACTGATCCATTACGGCTATTTTCATCCACCTGGGTCGAAAGTTGTCGAAGTTAACAGCAGAAATTGATTCCATACAAAGATTTACTATTTAAAACTAAATATTGTACTCTACGACCTCATTAGGCTAAACCATTGCACCTAGCTTCCCAATTTGTGGAAAATTTGAATATCTAAAGCATATTACGGGTCTAAACTGATCCATTACGGCTATTTTCATCCACCTGGGTCGAAAGTTGTCGAATTTAACAGCAGAAATTGATTCCATACAAAGATTAACTATTTAAAACTAAATATTGTACTCTACGACCTCATTAAGCTAAACCATTGCACCTAGCTTCCCACTTTGTGGAAAATTTGAATATCTAAAGCATATTACGGGTCTAAACTGATCTATTACGGCTATTTTCATCCACCTGGGTCGAAAGTTGTCGAAGTTAACAGCAGAAATTGATTCCATACAAAGATTTACTACTTAAAACTAAATATTGTAATTTACGACCTCATTAAGCTAAACCATTGCACCTAGCTTCCCACTTTGTGGAAAATTTGAATATCTTAAGCATATTACGGGTCTAAACTGATCTATTACGGCTATTTTCATCCACCTGGGTCGAAAGTTGTCGAATTTAACAGCAGAAATTGATTCCATACAAAGATTTACTATTTAAAACTAAATATTGTACTCTACGACCTCATTAAGCTAAACCATTGCACCTAGCTTCCCACTTTGTGGAAAATTTGAATATCTAAAGCATATTACGGGTCTAAACTGATCCATTACGGCTATTTTCATCCACCTGGGTCGAAAGTTGTCGAAGTTCACAGCAGAAATTGATTCCATACAAAGATTTACTATTTAAAACTAAATATTGTACTCTACGACCTCATTAGGCTAAACCATTGCACCTAGCTTCCCACTTTGTGGAAAATTTGAATATCTAAAGCATATTACGGGTCTAAACTGATCCATTACGGCTATTTTCATCCACCTGGGTCGAAAGTTGTCGAAGTTAACAGCAGAAATTGATTCCATACAAAGATTTACTAGTTAAAACTAAATATTGTACTCTACGACCTCATTAGGCTAAACCATTGCACCTAGCTTCCCAATTTGTGGAAAATTTGAATATCTAAAGCATATTACGGGTCTAAACTGATCCATTACGGCTATTTTCAGCCACCTGGGTCGAAAGTTGTCGAATTAACTATTTAAAACTAAATATTGTACTCTACGACCTCATTAGGCTAAACCATTGCACCTAGCTTCCCAATTTGTGGAAAATTTGAATATCTAAAGCATATTACGGGTCTAAACTGATCCATTACGGCTATTTTCATCCACCTGGGTCGAAAGTTGTCGAAGTTAACAGCAGAAATTGATTCCATACACAGATTTACTATTTAAAACTAAATATTGTACTCTACGACCTCATTAAGCTAAACCATTGCACCTAGCTTCCCACTTTGTGGAAAATTTGAATATCTAAAGCATATTACGGGTCTAAACTGATCCATTACGGCTATTTTCATCCACATGGGTCGAAAGTTGTCGAATTTAACAGCAGAAATTGATTCCATACAAAGATTAACTATTTAAAACTAAATATTGTACTCTACGACCTCATTAGGCTAAACCATTGCACCTAGCTTCCCAATTTGTGGAAAATTTGAATATCTAAAGCATATTACGGGTCTAAACTGATCCATTACGGCTATTTTCATCCACCTGGGTCGAAAGTTGTCGAATTTAACAGCAGAAATTGATTCCATACAAAGATTTACTATTTAAAACTAAATATTGTACTCTACGACCTCATTAGGCTAAACCATTGCACCTAGCTTCCCACTTTGTGGAAAATTTGAATATCTAAAGCATATTACGGGTCTAAACTGATCCATTACGGCTATTTTCATCCACCTGGGTCGAAAGTTGTCGAATTTAACAGCAGAAATTGATTCCATACAAAGATTTACTATTTAAAACTAAATATTGTACTCTACGACCTCATTAGGCTAAACCATTGCACCTAGCTTCCCAATTTGTGGAAAATTTGAATATCTAAAGCATATTACGGGCTTAAACTGATCCATTACGGCTATTTTCATCCACCTGGGTCGAAAGTTGTCGAAGTTAACAGCAGAAATTGATTCCATACAAAGATTAACTATTTAAAACTAAATAATGTACTCTACGACCTCATTAAGCTAAACCATTGCACCTAGCTTCCCAATTTGTGGAAAATTTGAATATCTAAAGCATATTACGGGTCTAAACTGATCTATTACGGCTATTTTCATCCACCTGGGTCGAAAGTTGTCGAATTTAACAGCAGAAATTGATTCCATACAAAGATTAACTATTTAAAACTAAATATTGTACTCTGCGACCTCATTAGGCTAAACCATTGCACCTAGCTTCCCAATTTGTGGAAAATTTGAATATCTAAAGCATATTACG
This sequence comes from Lordiphosa clarofinis, assembly GCA_018904275.1. Classification (NCBI taxonomy): domain Eukaryota; kingdom Metazoa; phylum Arthropoda; class Insecta; order Diptera; family Drosophilidae; genus Lordiphosa; species Lordiphosa clarofinis. The sequence continues at coordinate 50,328 of JAEIGQ010000439.1, forward strand.
GGTCTAAACTGATCTATTACGGCTATTTTCATCCACCTGGGTCGAAAGTTGTCGAATTTAACAGCAGAAATTGATTCCATACAAAGACTAACTATTTAAAACTAAATATTGTACTCTACGACCTCATTAAGCTAAACCATTGCACCTAGCTTCCCACTTTGTGGAAAATTTGAATATCTAAAGCATATTACGGGTCTAAACTGATCTATTACGGCTATTTTCATCCACCTGGGTCGAAAGTTGTCGAATTTAACAGCAGAAATTGATTCCATACAAAGATTTACTATTTAAAACTAAATATTGTACTCTACGACCTCATTAAGCTAAACCATTGCACCTAGCTTCCCACTTTGTGGAAAATTTGAATATCTAAAGCATATTACGGGTCTAAACTGATCCATTACGGCTATTTTCAGCCACCTGGGTCGAAAGTTGTCGAATTAACTATTTAAAACTAAATATTGTACTCTACGACCTCATTAGGCTAAACCATTGCACCTAGCTTCCCAATTTGTGGAAAATTTGAATATCTAAAGCAAATTACGGGTCTAAACTGATCCATTACGGCTATTTTCATCCACCTGGGTCGAAAGTTGTCGAAGTTAACAGCAGAAATTGATTCCATACACAGATTTACTATTTAAAACTAAATATTGTACTCTACGACCTCATTAAGCTAAACCATTGCACCTAGCTTCCCACTTTGTGGAAAATTTGAATATCTAAAGCATATTACGGGTCTAAACTGATCCATTACGGCTATTTTCATCCACATGGGTCGAAAGTTGTCGAATTTAACAGCAGAAATTGATTCCATACAAAGATTAACTATTTAAAACTAAGTATTGTACTCTACGACCTCATTAGCCTAAACCATTGCACCTAGCTTCCCAATTTGTGGAAAATTTGAATATCTAAAGCATATTACGGGTCTAAACTGATCCATTACGGCTATTTTCATCCACCTGGGTCGAAAGTTGTCGAATTTAACAGCAGAAATTGATTCCATACAAAGATTTACTATTTAAAACTAAATATTGTACTCTACGACCTCATTAGGCTAAACCATTGCACCTAGCTTCCCACTTTGTGGAAAATTTGAATATCTAAAGCATATTACGGGTCTAAACTGATCCATTACGGCTATTTTCATCCACCTGGGTCGAAAGTTGTCGAAGTTAACAGCAGAAATTGATTCCATACAAAGATTTACTATTTAAAACTAAATATTGTACTCTACGACCTCAATAGGCTAAACCATTGCACCTAGCTTCCCAATTTGTGGAAAAAATCTAAACTGATCTATTACGGCTATTTTCATCCACCTGGGTCGAAAGTTGTCGAATTTAACAGCAGAAATTGATTCCATACAAAGATTAACTATTTAAAACTAAATATTGTACTCTACGACCTCATTAGGCTAAACCATTGCACCTAGATTCCCACTTTGTGGAAAATTTGAATATCTAAAGCATATTACGGGTCTAAACTGATCTATTACGGCTATTTTCATCCACCTGGGTCGAAAGTTGTCGAATTTAACAGCAGAAATTGATTCCATACAAAGACTAACTATTTAAAACTAAATATTGTACTCTACGACCTCATTAAGCTAAACCATTGCACCTAGCTTCCCACTTTGTGGAAAATTTGAATATCTAAAGCATATTACGGGTCTAAACTGATCCATTACGGCTATTTTCATCCACCTGGGTCGAAAGTTGTCGAATTTAACAGCAGAAATTGATTCCATACAAAGATTTACTATTTAAAACTAAATATTGTACTCTACGACCTCATTAAGCTAAACCATTGCACCTAGCTTCCCACTTTGTGGAAAATTTGAATATCTAAAGCATATTACGGGTCTAAACTGATCTATTACGGCTATTTTCATCCACCTGGGTCGAAAGTTGTCGAATTTAACAGCAGAAATTGATTCCATACAAAGACTAACTATTTAAAACTAAATATTGTACTCTACGACCTCATTAAGCTAAACCATTGCACCTAGCTTCCCACTTTGTGGAAAATTTGAATATCTAAAGCATATTACGGGTCTAAACTGATCTATTACGGCTATTTTCATCCACCTGGGTCGAAAGTTGTCGAATTTAACAGCAGAAATTGATTCCATACAAAGATTTACTATTTAAAACTAAATATTGTACTCTACGACCTCATTAAGCTAAACCATTGCACCTAGCTTCCCACTTTGTGGAAAATTTGAATATCTAAAGCATATAACGGGTCTAAACTGATCCATTACGGCTATTTTCAGCCACCTGGGTCGAAAGTTGTCGAATTAACTATTTAAAACTAAATATTGTACTCTACGACCTCATTAGGCTAAACCATTGCACCTAGCTTCCCAATTTGTGGAAAATTTGAATATCTAAAGCATATTACGGGTCTAAACTGATCCATTACGGCTATTTTCATCCACCTGGGTCGAAAGTTGTCGAAGTTAACAGCAGAAATTGATTCCATACAAAGATTTACTATTTAAAACTAAATATTGTACTCTACGACCTCATTAGGCTAAACCATTGCACCTAGCTTCCCACTTTGTGGAAAATTTGAATATCTAAAGCATATTACGGGTCTAAACTGATCCATTACGGCTATTTTCATCCACCTGGGTCGAAAGTTGTCGAATTTAACAGCAGAAATTGATTCCATACAAAGATTAACTATTTAAAACTAAATATTGTACTCTACGACCTCATTAGGCTAAACCATTGCACCTAGCTTCCCAATTTGTGGAAAATTTGAATATCTAAAGCATATTACGGGTCTAAACTGATCCATTACGGCTATTTTCATCCACCTGGGTCGAAAGTTGTCGAATTTAACAGCAGAAATTGATTCCATACAAAGATTTACTATTTAAAACTAAATATTGTACTCTACGACCTCATTAGGCTAAACCATTGCACCTAGCTTCCCACTTTGTGGAAAATTTGAATATCTAAAGCATATTACGGGTCTAAACTGATCCATTACGGCTATTTTCATCCACCTGGGTCGAAAGTTGTCGAAGTTAACAGCAGAAATTGATTCCATACAAAGATTTACTATTTAAAACTAAATATTGTACTCTACGACCTCAATAGGCTAAACCATTGCACCTAGCTTCCCACTTTGTGGAAAATTTGAATATCTAAAGCATATTACGGGTCTAAACTGATCTATTACGGCTATTTTCATCCACCTGGGTCGAAAGTTGTCGAATTTAACAGCAGAAATTGATTCCATACAAAGATTTACTATTTAAAACTAAATATTGTACTCTACGACCTCATTAAGCTAAACCATTGCACCTAGCTTCCCAATTTGTGGAAAATTTTGAATATCTAAAGCATATTACGGGTCTAAACTGATCCATTACGGCTATTTTCATCCACCTGGGTCGAAAGTTGTCGAATTTAACAGCAGAAATTGATTCCATACAAAGATTAACTATTTAAAACTAAATAATGTACTCTACGACCTCATTAAGCTAAACCATTGCACCTAGCTTCCCAATTTGTGGAAAATTTGAATATCTAAAGCATATTACGGGTCTAAACTGATCTATTACGGCTATTTTCATCCACCTGGGTCGAAAGTTGTCGAATTTAACAGCAGAAATTGATTCCATACAAAGATTAACTATTTAAAACTAAATATTGTACTCTACGACCTCATTAGGCTAAACCATTGCACCTAGCTTCCCACTTTGTGGAAAATTTGAATATCTAAAGCATATTACGGGTCTAAACTGATCTATTACGGCTATTTTCATCCACCTGGGTCGAAAGTTGTCGAATTTAACAGCAGAAATTGATTCCATACAAAGACTAACTATTTAAAACTAAATATTGTACTCTACGACCTCATTAAGCTAAACCATTGCACCTAGCTTCCCACTTTGTGGAAAATTTGAATATCTAAAGCATATTACGGGTCTAAACTGATCTATTACGGCTATTTTCATCCACCTGGGTCGAAAGTTGTCGAATTTAACAGCAGAAATTGATTCCATACAAAGATTTACTATTTAAAACTAAATATTGTACTCTACGACCTCATTAGGCTAAACCATTGCACCTAGCTTCCCACTTTGTGGAAAATTTGAATATCTTAAGCATATTACGGGTCTAAACTGATCTATTACGGCTATTTTCATCCACCTGGGTCGAAAGTTGTCGAATTTAACAGCAGAAATTGATTCCATACAAAGATTAACTATTTAAAACTAAATAATGTACTCTACGACCTCATTAAGCTAAACCATTGCACCTAGCTTCCCAATTTGTGGAAAATTTGAATATCTAAAGCATATTACGGGTCTAAACTGATCTATTACGGCTATTTTCATCCACCTGGGTCGAAAGTTGTCGAATTTAACAGCAGAAATTGATTCCATACAAAGATTAACTATTTAAAACTAAATATTGTACTCTACGACCTCATTAGGCTAAACCATTGCACCTAGCTTCCCACTTTGTGGAAAATTTGAATATCTAAAGCATATTACGGGTCTAAACTGATCTATTACGGCTATTTTCATCCACCTGGGTCGAAAGTTGTCGAATTTAAAAGCAGAAATTGATTCCATACAAAGATTAACTATTTAAAACTAAATATTGTACTCTACGACCTCATTAGGCTAAACAATTGCACCTAGCTTCCCACTTTGTGGAAAATTTGAATATCTAAAGCATATTACGGGTCTAAACTGATCTATTACGGCTATTTTCATCCACCTGGGTCGAAAGTTGTCGAATTTAACAGCAGAAATTGATTCCATACAAAGATTAACTATTTAAAACTAAATATTGTACTCTACGACCTCATTAGGCTAAACCATTGCACCTAGCTTCCCAATTTGTGGAAAATTTGAATATCTAAAGCATATTACGGGTCTAAACTGATCCATTACGGCTATTTTCATCCACCTGGGTCGAAAGTTGTCGAATTTAACAGCAGAAATTGATTCCATACAAAGATTAACTATTTAAAACTAAATATTGTACTCTACGACCTCATTAGGCTAAACCATTGCACCTAGCTTCCCACTTTGTGGAAAATTTGAATATCTAAAGCATATTACGGGTCTAAACTGATCTATTACGGCTATTTTCATCCACCTGGGTCGAAAGTTGTCGAATTTAACAGCAGAAATTGATTCCATACAAAGATTTACTATTTAAAACTAAATATTGTACTCTACGACCTCATTAAGCTAAACCATTGCACCTAGCTTCCCAATTTGTGGAAAATTTGAATATCTAAACTGATCCATTACGGCTATTTTCATCCACCTGGGTCGAAAGTTGTCGAATTTAACAGCAGAAATTGATTCCATACAAAGATTAACTATTTAAAACTAAATATTGTACTCTACGACCTCATTAGGCTAAACCATTGCACCTAGCTTCCCACTTTGTGGAAAATTTGAATATCTAAAGCATATTACGGGTCTAAACTGATCTATTACGGCTATTTTCATCCACCTGGGTCGAAAGTTGTCGAATTTAACAGCAGAAATTGATTCCATACAAAGATTAACTATTTAAAACTAAATATTGTACTCTACGACCTCATTAGGCTAAACCATTGCACCTAGCTTCCCACTTTGTGGAAAATTTGAATATCTAAAGCATATTACGGGTCTAAACTGATCCATTACGGCTATTTTCATCCACCTGGGTCGAAAGTTGTCGAATTTAACAGCAGAAATTGATTCCATACAAAGATTAACTATTTAAAACTAAATATTGTACTCTACGACCTCATTAGGCTAAACCATTGCACCTAGCTTCCCACTTTGTGGAAAATTTGAATATCTAAAGCATATTACGGGTCTAAACTGATCCATTACGGCTATTTTAATCCACCTGGGTCGAAAGTTGTCGAAGTTAACAGCAGAAATTGATTACATACAAAGATTTACTATTTAAAACCAAATATTGTACTCTACGACCTCATTAGGCTAAACCATTGCACCTAGCTTCCCAATTTGTGGAAAATTTGAATATCTAAAGCATATTACGGGTCTAAACTTATCCATTACGGCTATTTTCATCCACCTGGGTCGAAAGTTGTCGAAGTTAACAGCAGAGATTGACTCCATACAAAGATTTACCATTTTAAACTAAATATTGTTAAGCTAAACCATTGCACCTAAACCATTGCACCTAAACCTTGCACCTACTTTGTGGAAAATTTGAATATCTAAAGCATATTACGGGTCTAAACTGATCTATTACGGCTATTTTCATCCACCTGGGTCGAAAGTTGTCGAATTTAACAGCAGAAATTGATTCCATACAAAGATTTACTATTTAAAACTAAATATTGTACTCTACGACCTCATTAGGCTAAACCATTGCACCTAGCTTCCCACTTTGTGGAAAATTTGAATATCTAAAGCATATTACGGGTCTAAACTGATCCATTACGGCTATTTTCATCCACCTGGGTCGAAAGTTGTCGAATTTAACAGCAGAAATTGATTCCATACAAAGATTTACTATTTAAAACTAAATATTGTACTCTACGACCTCATTAAGCTAAACCATTGCACCTAGCTTCCCACTTTGTGGAAAATTTGAATATCTAAAGCATATTACGGGTCTAAACTGATCTATTACGGCTATTTTCATCCACCTGGGTCGAAAGTTGTCGAATTTAACAGCAGAAATTGATTCCATACAAAGATTAACTATTTAAAACTAAATATTGTACTCTACGACCTCATTAGGCTAAACCATTGCACCTAGCTTCCCACTTTGTGGAAAATTTGAATATCTAAAGCATATTACGGGTCTAAACTGATCTATTACGGCTATTTTCATCCACCTGGGTCGAAAGTTGTCGAATTTAACAGCAGAAATTGATTCCATACAAAGATTAACTATTTAAAACTAAATATTGTACTCTACGACCTCATTAAGCTAAACCATTGCACCTAGCTTCCCACTTTGTGGAAAATTTGAATATCTAAAGCATATTACGGGTCTAAACTGATCCATTACGGCTATTTTCATCCACCTGGGTCGAAAGTTGTCGAATTTAACAGCAGAAATTGATTCCATACAAAGATTAACTATTTAAAACTAAATATTGTACTCTACGACCTCATTAGGCTAAACCATTGCACCTAGCTTCCCACTTTGTGGAAAATTTGAATATCTAAAGCATATTACGGGTCTAAACTGATCTATTACGGCTATTTTCATCCACCTGGGTCGAAAGTTGTCGAATTTAACAGCAGAAATTGATTCCATACAAAGATTAACTATTTAAAACTAAATATTGTACTCTACGACCTCATTAGGCTAAACCATTGCACCTAGCTTCCCACTTTGTGGAAAATTTGAATATCTAAAGCATATTACGGGTCTAAACTGATCTATTACGGCTATTTTCATCCACCTGGGTCGAAAGTTGTCGAATTTAACAGCAGAAATTGATTCCATACAAAGATTAACTATTTAAAACTAAATATTGTACTCTACGACCTCATTAGGCTAAACCATTGCACCTAGCTTCCCACTTTGTGGAAAATTTGAATATCTAAAGCATATTACGGGTCTAAACTGATCCATTACGGCTATTTTCATCCACCTGGGTCGAAAGTTGTCGAATTTAACAGCAGAAATTGATTCCATACAAAGATTAACTATTTAAAACTAAATATTGTACTCTACGACCTCATTAGGCTAAACCATTGCACCTAGCTTCCCACTTTGTGGAAAATTTGAATATCTAAAGCATATTACGGGTCTAAACTGATCTATTACGGCTATTTTCATCCACCTGGGTCGAAAGTTGTCGAATTTAACAGCAGAAATTGATTCCATACAAAGATTTACTATTTAAAACTAAATATTGTACTCTACGACCTCATTAGGCTAAACCATTGCACCTAGCTTCCCAATTTGTGGAAAATTTGAATATCTAAAGCATATTACGGGTCTAAACTGATCCATTACGGCTATTTTCATCCACCTGGGTCGAAAGTTGTCGAATTTAACAGCAGAAATTGATTCCATACAAAGATTAACTATTTAAAACTAAATATTGTACTCTACGACCTCATTAAGCTAAACCATTGCACCTAGCTTCCCAATTTGTGGAAAATTTGAATATCTAAAGCATATTACGGGTCTAAACTGATCTATTACGGCTATTTTCATCCACCTGGGTCGAAAGTTGTCGAATTTAACAGCAGAAATTGATTCCATACAAAGATTAACTATTTAAAACTAAATATTGTACTCTACGACCTCATTAGGCTAAACCATTGCACCTAGCTTCCCACTTTGTGGAAAATTTGAATATCTAAAGCATATTACGGGTCTAAACTGATCCATTACGGCTATTTTCATCCACCTGGGTCGAAAGTTGTCGAATTTAACAGCAGAAATTGATTCCATACAAAGATTAACTATTTAAAACTAAATATTGTACTCTACGACCTCATTAGGCTAAACCATTGCACCTAGCTTCCCACTTTGTGGAAAATTTGAATATCTAAAGCATATTACGGGTCTAAACTGATCTATTACGGCTATTTTCATCCACCTGGGTCGAAAGTTGTCGAATTTAACAGCAGAAATTGATTCCATACAAAGATTAACTATTTAAAACTAAATATTGTACTCTACGACCTCATTAAGCTAAACCATTGCACCTAGCTCCCCACTTTGTGGAAAATTTGAATATCTAAAGCATATTACGGGTCTAAACTGATCCATTAAGGCTATTTTCATCCACCTGGGTCGAAAGTTGTCGAAGTTAACAGCAGAAATTGATTCCATACAAAGATTTACTATTTAAAACTAAATATTGTACTCTACGACCTCATTAGGCTAAACCATTGCACCTAGCTTCCCACTTTGTGGAAAATTTGAATATCTAAAGCATATTACGGGTCTAAACTGATCCATTACGGCTATTTTAATCCACCTGGGTCGAAAGTTGTCGAAGTTAACAGCAGAAATTGATTACATACAAAGATTTACTATTTAAAACTAAATATTGTACTCTACGACCTCATTAGGCTAAACCATTGCACCTAGCTTCCCAATTTGTGGAAAATTTGAATATCTAAAGCATATTACGGGTCTAAACTTATCCATTACGGCTATTTTCATCCACCTGGGTCGAAAGTTGTCGAAGTTAACAGCAGAGATTGACTCCATACAAAGATTTACCATTTTAAACTAAATATTGTTAAGCTAAACCATTGCACCTAAACCATTGCACCTAGCTTCCCACTTTGTGGAAAATTTGAATATCTAAAGCATATTACGGGTCTAAACTGATCTATTACGGCTATTTTCATCCACCTGGGTCGAAAGTTTTCGAATTTAACAGCAGAAATTGATTCCATACAAAGATTAACTATTTAAAACTAAATATTGTACTCTACGACCTCATTAGGCTAAACCATTGCACCTAGCTTCCCACTTTGTGGAAAATTTGAATATCTAAAGCATATTACGGGTCTAAACTGATCCATTACGGCTATTTTCATCCACCTGGGTCGAAAGTTGTCGAAGTTAACAGCAGAAATTGATTCCATACAAAGATTAACTATTTAAAACTAAATATTGTACTCTACGACCTCATTAAGCTAAACCATTGCACCTAGCTTCCCACTTTGTGGAAAATTTGAATATCTAAAGCATATTACGGGTCTAAACAAATCTATTACGGCTATTTTCATCCACCTGGGTCGAAAGTTGTCGAATTTAACAGCAGAAATTGATTCCATACAAAGATTAACTATTTAAAACTAAATATTGTACTCTACGACCTCATTAGGCTAAACCATTGCACCTAGCTTCCCAATTTGTGGAAAATTTGAATATCTAAAGCATATTACGGGTCTAAACTGATCCATTACGGCTATTTTCATCCACCTGGGTCGAAAGTTGTCGAAGTTAACAGCAGAAATTGATTCCATACAAAGATTTACTATTTAAAACTAAATATTGTACTCTACGACCTCATTAGGCTAAACCATTGCACCTAGCTTCCCAATTTGTGGAAAATTTGAATATCTAAAGCATATTACGGGTCTAAACTGATCCATTACGGCTATTTTCATCCACCTGGGTCGAAAGTTGTCGAATTTAACAGCAGAAATTGATTCCATACAAAGATTTACTATTTAAAACTAAATATTGTACTCTACGACCTCATTAGGCTAAACCATTGCACCTAGCTTCCCAATTTGTGGAAAATTTGAATATCTAAAGCATATTACGGGTCTAAACTGATCCATTACGGCTATTTTCATCCACCTGGGTCGAAAGTTGTCGAATTTAACAGCAGAAATTGATTCCATACAAAGATTTACTATTTAAAACTAAATATTGTACTCTACGACCTCATTAGGCTAAACCATTGCACCTAGCTTCCCAATTTGTGGAAAATTTGAATATCTAAAGCATATTACGGGTCTAAACTGATCCATTACGGCTATTTTCATCCACCTGGGTCGAAAGTTGTCGAATTTAACAGCAGAAATTGATTCCATACAAAGATTTACTATTTAAAACTAAATATTGTACTCTACGACCTCATTAGGCTAAACCATTGCACCTAGCTTCCCAATTTGTGGAAAATTTGAATATCTAAAGCATATTACGGGTCTAAACTGATCCATTACGGCTATTTTCATCCACCTGGGTCGAAAGTTGTCGAATTTAACAGCAGAAATTGATTCCATACAAAGATTTACTATTTAAAACTAAATATTGTACTCTACGACCTCATTAGGCTAAACCATTGCACCTAGCTTCCCACTTTGTGGAAAATTTGAATATCTAAAGCATATTACGGGTCTAAACTGATCCATTACGGCTATTTTCATCCACCTGGGTCGAAAGTTGTCGAATTTAACAGCAGAAATTGATTCCATACAAAGATTTACTATTTAAAACTAAATATTGTACTCTACGACCTCATTAGGCTAAACCATTGCACCTAGCTTCCCAATTTGTGGAAAATTTGAATATCTAAAGCATATTACGGGTCTAAACTGATCCATTACGGCTATTTTCATCCACCTGGGTCGAAAGTTGTCGAAGTTAACAGCAGAAATTGATTCCATACAAAGATTTACTATTTAAAACTAAATATTGTACTCTACGACCTCATTAGGCTAAACCATTGCACCTAGCTTCCCAATTTGTGGAAAATTTGAATATCTAAAGCATATTACGGGTCTAAACTGATCCATTACGGCTATTTTCATCCACCTGGGTCGAAAGTTGTCGAATTTAACAGCAGAAATTGATTCCATACAAAGATTAACTATTTAAAACTAAATATTGTACTCTACGACCTCATTAGGCTAAACCATTGCACCTAGCTTCCCAATTTGTGGAAAATTTGAATATCTAAAGCATATTACGGGTCTAAACTGATCTATTACGGCTATTTTCATCCACCTGGGTCGAAAGTTGTCGAATTTAACAGCAGAAATTGATTCCATACAAAGATTAACTATTTAAAACTAAATATTGTACTCTACGACCTCATTAGGCTAAACCATTGCACCTAGCTTCCCACTTTGTGGAAAATTTGAATATCTAAAGCATATTACGGGTCTAAACTGATCCATTACGGCTATTTTCATCCACCTGGGTCGAAAGTTGTCGAATTTAACAGCAGAAATTGATTCCATACAAAGATTAACTATTTAAAACTAAATATTGTACTCTACGACCTCATTAGGCTAAACCATTGCACCTAGCTTCCCACTTTGTGGAAAATTTGAATATCTAAAGCATATTACGGGTCTAAACTGATCCATTACGGCTATTTTCATCCACCTGGGTCGAAAGTTGTCGAATTTAACAGCAGAAATTGATTCCATACAAAGATTTACTATTTAAAACTAAATATTGTACTCTACGACCTCATTAGGCTAAACCATTGCACCTAGCTTCCCAATTTGTGGAAAATTTGAATATCTAAAGCATATTACGGGTCTAAACTGATCCATTACGGCTATTTTCATCCACCTGGGTCGAAAGTTGTCGAATTTAACAGCAGAAATTGATTCCATACAAAGATTTACTATTTAAAACTAAATATTGTACTCTACGACCTCATTAGGCTAAACCATTGCACCTAGCTTCCCAATTTGTGGAAAATTTGAATATCTAAAGCATATTACGGGTCTAAACTGATCCATTACGGCTATTTTCATCCACCTGGGTCGAAAGTTGTCGAATTTAACAGCAGAAATTGATTCCATACAAAGATTTACTATTTAAAACTAAATATTGTACTCTACGACCTCATTAGGCTAAACCATTGCACCTAGCTTCCCACTTTGTGGAAAATTTGAATATCTAAAGCATATTACGGGTCTAAACTGATCCATTACGGCTATTTTCATCCACCTGGGTCGAAAGTTGTCGATTTAACAGCAGAAATTGATTCCATACAAAGATTTACTATTTAAAACTAAATATTGTACTCTACGACCTCATTAGGCTAAACCATTGCACCTAGCTTCCCACTTTGTGGAAAATTTGAATATCTAAAGCATATTACGGGTCTAAACTGATCCATTACGGCTATTTTCATCCACCTGGGTCGAAAGTTGTCGAAGTTAACAGCAGAAATTGATTCCATACAAAGATTTACTATTTAAAACTAAATATTGTACTCTACGACCTCATTAGGCTAAACCATTGCACCTAGCTTCCCACTTTGTGGAAAATTTGAATATCTAAAGCATATTACGGGTCTAAACTGATCCATTACGGCTATTTTCATCCACCTGGGTCGAAAGTTGTCGAATTTAACAGCAGAAATTGATTCCATACAAAGATTTACTATTTAAAACTAAATATTGTACTCTACGACCTCATTAGGCTAAACCATTGCACCTAGCTTCCCAATTTGTGGAAAATTTGAATATCTAAAGCATATTACGGGTCTAAACTGATCCATTACGGCTATTTTCATCCACCTGGGTCGAAAGTTGTCGAATTTAACAGCAGAAATTGATTCCATACAAAGATTTACTATTTAAAACTAAATATTGTACTCTACGACCTCATTAGGCTAAACCATTGCACCTAGCTTCCCAATTTGTGGAAAATTTGAATATCTAAAGCATATTACGGGTCTAAACTGATCCATTACGGCTATTTTCATCCACCTGGGTCGAAAGTTGTCGAATTTAACAGCAGAAATTGATTCCATACAAAGATTAACTATTTAAAACTAAATATTGTACTCTACGACCTCATTAGGCTAAACCATTGCACCTAGCTTCCCAATTTGTGGAAAATTTGAATATCTAAAGCATATTACGGGTCTAAACTGATCCATTACGGCTATTTTCATCCACCTGGGTCGAAAGTTGTCGAAGTTAACAGCAGAAATTGATTCCATACAAAGATTAACTATTTAAAACTAAATATTGTACTCTACGACCTCATTAGGCTAAACCATTGCACCTAGCTTCCCAATTTGTGGAAAATTTGAATATCTAAAGCATATTACGGGTCTAAACTGATCCATTACGGCTATTTTCATCCACCTGGGTCGAAAGTTGTCGAATTTAACAGCAGAAATTGATTCCATACAAAGATTTACTATTTAAAACTAAATATTGTACTCTACGACCTCATTAGGCTAAACCATTGCACCTAGCTTCCCAATTTGTGGAAAATTTGAATATCTAAAGCATATTACGGGTCTAAACTGATCCATTACGGCTATTTTCATCCACCTGGGTCGAAAGTTGTCGAATTTAACAGCAGAAATTGATTCCATACAAAGATTTACTATTTAAAACTAAATATTGTACTCTACGACCTCATTAGGCTAAACCATTGCACCTAGCTTCCCAATTTGTGGAAAATTTGAATATCTAAAGCATATTACGGGTCTAAACTGATCCATTACGGCTATTTTCATCCACCTGGGTCGAAAGTTGTCGAAGTTAACAGCAGAAATTGATTCCATACAAAGATTTACTATTTAAAACTAAATATTGTACTCTACGACCTCATTAGGCTAAACCATTGCACCTAGCTTCCCAATTTATGGAAAATTTGAATATCTAAAGCATATTACGGGTCTAAACTGATCCATTACGGCTATTTTCATCCACCTGGGTCGAAAGTTGTCGAATTTAACAGCAGAAATTGATTCCATACAAAGATTAACTATTTAAAACTAAATATTGTACTCTACGACCTCATTAGGCTAAACCATTGCACCTAGCTTCCCAATTTGTGGAAAATTTGAATATCTAAAGCATATTACGGGTCTAAACTGATCCATTACGGCTATTTTCATCCACCTGGGTCGAAAGTTGTCGAATTTAACAGCAGAAATTGATTCCATACAAAGATTTACTATTTAAACTAAATATTGTACTCTACGACCTCATTAGGCTAAACCATTGCACCTAGCTTCCCAATTTGTGGAAAATTTGAATATCTAAAGCATATTACGGGTCTAAACTGATCCATTACGGCTATTTTCATCCACCTGGGTCGAAAGTTGTCGAATTTAACAGCAGAAATTGATTCCATACAAAGATTAACTATTTAAAACTAAATATTGTACTCTACGACCTCATTAGGCTAAACCATTGCACCTAGCTTCCCAATTTGTGGAAAATTTGAATATCTAAAGCATATTACGGGTCTAAACTGATCCATTACGGCTATTTTCATCCACCTGGGTCGAAAGTTGTCGAATTTAACAGCAGAAATTGATTCCATACAAAGATTAACTATTTAAAACTAAATATTGTACTCTACGACCTCATTAGGCTAAACCATTGCACCTAGCTTCCCAATTTGTGGAAAATTTGAATATCTAAAGCATATTACGGGTCTAAACTGATCCATTACGGCTATTTTCATCCACCTGGGTCGAAAGTTGTCGAAGTTAACAGCAGAAATTGATTCCATACAAAGATTAACTATTTAAAACTAAATATTGTACTCTACGACCTCATTAGGCTAAACCATTGCACCTAGCTTCCCAATTTGTGGAAAATTTGAATATCTAAAGCATATTACGGGTCTAAACTGATCCATTACGGCTATTTTCATCCACCTGGGTCGAAAGTTGTCGAATTTAACAGCAGAAATTGATTCCATACAAAGATTTACTATTTAAAACTAAATATTGTACTCTACGACCTCATTAGGCTAAACCATTGCACCTAGCTTCCCAATTTGTGGAAAATTTGAATATCTAAAGCATATTACGGGTCTAAACTGATCCATTACGGCTATTTTCATCCACCTGGGTCGAAAGTTGTCGAATTTAACAGCAGAAATTGATTCCATACAAAGATTTACTATTTAAAACTAAATATTGTACTCTACGACCTCATTAGGCTAAACCATTGCACCTAGCTTCCCAATTTGTGGAAAATTTGAATATCTAAAGCATATTACGGGTCTAAACTGATCCATTACGGCTATTTTCATCCACCTGGGTCGAAAGTTGTCGAAGTTAACAGCAGAAATTGATTCCATACAAAGATTTACTATTTAAAACTAAATATTGTACTCTACGACCTCATTAGGCTAAACCATTGCACCTAGCTTCCCAATTTGTGGAAAATTTGAATATCTAAAGCATATTACGGGTCTAAACTGATCCATTACGGCTATTTTCATCCACCTGGGTCGAAAGTTGTCGAATTTAACAGCAGAAATTGATTCCATACAAAGATTAACTATTTAAAACTAAATATTGTACTCTACGACCTCATTAGGCTAAACCATTGCACCTAGCTTCCCAATTTGTGGAAAATTTGAATATCTAAAGCATATTACGGGTCTAAACTGATCCATTACGGCTATTTTCATCCACCTGGGTCGAAAGTTGTCGAATTTAACAGCAGAAATTGATTCCATACAAAGATTAACTATTTAAAACTAAATATTGTACTCTACGACCTCATTAGGCTAAACCATTGCACCTAGCTTCCCAATTTGTGGAAAATTTGAATATCTAAAGCATATTACGGGTCTAAACTGATCCATTACGGCTATTTTCATCCACCTGGGTCGAAAGTTGTCGAATTTAACAGCAGAAATTGATTCCATACAAAGATTAACTATTTAAAACTAAATATTGTACTCTACGACCTCATTAGGCTAAACCATTGCACCTAGCTTCCCAATTTGTGGAAAATTTGAATATCTAAAGCATATTACGGGTCTAAACTGATCCATTACGGCTATTTTCATCCACCTGGGTCGAAAGTTGTCGAATTTAACAGCAGAAATTGATTCCATACAAAGATTAACTATTTAAAACTAAATATTGTACTCTACGACCTCATTAGGCTAAACCATTGCACCTAGCTTCCCAATTTGTGGAAAATTTGAATATCTAAAGCATATTACGGGTCTAAACTGATCCATTACGGCTATTTTCATCCACCTGGGTCGAAAGTTGTCGAATTTAACAGCAGAAATTGATTCCATACAAAGATTTACTATTTAAAACTAAATATTGTACTCTACGACCTCATTAGGCTAAACCATTGCACCTAGCTTCCCAATTTGTGGAAAATTTGAATATCTAAAGCATATTACGGGTCTAAACTGATCCATTACGGCTATTTTCATCCACCTGGGTCGAAAGTTGTCGAATTTAACAGCAGAAATTGATTCCATACAAAGATTTACTATTTAAAACTAAATATTGTACTCTACGACCTCATTAGGCTAAACCATTGCACCTAGCTTCCCAATTTGTGGAAAATTTGAATATCTAAAGCATATTACGGGTCTAAACTGATCCATTACGGCTATTTTCATCCACCTGGGTCGAAAGTTGTCGAATTTAACAGCAGAAATTGATTCCATACAAAGATTTACTATTTAAAACTAAATATTGTACTCTACGACCTCATTAGGCTAAACCATTGCACCTAGCTTCCCAATTTGTGGAAAATTTGAATATCTAAAGCATATTACGGGTCTAAACTGATCCATTACGGCTATTTTCATCCACCTGGGTCGAAAGTTGTCGAATTTAACAGCAGAAATTGATTCCATACAAAGATTAACTATTTAAAACTAAATATTGTACTCTACGACCTCATTAGGCTAAACCATTGCACCTAGCTTCCCAATTTGTGGAAAATTTGAATATCTAAAGCATATTACGGGTCTAAACTGATCCATTACGGCTATTTTCATCCACCTGGGTCGAAAGTTGTCGAATTTAACAGCAGAAATTGATTCCATACAAAGATTAACTATTTAAAACTAAATATTGTACTCTACGACCTCATTAGGCTAAACCATTGCACCTAGCTTCCCAATTTGTGGAAAATTTGAATATCTAAAGCATATTACGGGTCTAAACTGATCCATTACGGCTATTTTCATCCACCTGGGTCGAAAGTTGTCGAATTTAACAGCAGAAATTGATTCCATACAAAGATTTACTATTTAAAACTAAATATTGTACTCTACGACCTCATTAGGCTAAACCATTGCACCTAGCTTCCCAATTTGTGGAAAATTTGAATATCTAAAGCATATTACGGGTCTAAACTGATCCATTACGGCTATTTTCATCCACCTGGGTCGAAAGTTGTCGAATTTAACAGCAGAAATTGATTCCATACAAAGATTAACTATTTAAAACTAAATATTGTACTCTACGACCTCATTAGGCTAAACCATTGCACCTAGCTTCCCAATTTATGGAAAATTTGAATATCTAAAGCATATTACGGGTCTAAACTGATCCATTACGGCTATTTTCATCCACCTGGGTCGAAAGTTGTCGAATTTAACAGCAGAAATTGATTCCATACAAAGATTTACTATTTAAAACTAAATATTGTACTCTACGACCTCATTAGGCTAAACCATTGCACCTAGCTTCCCAATTTATGGAAAATTTGAATATCTAAAGCATATTACGGGTCTAAACTGATCCATTACGGCTATTTTCATCCACCTGGGTCGAAAGTTGTCGAATTTAACAGCAGAAATTGATTCCATACAAAGATTTACTATTTAAAACTAAATATTGTACTCTACGACCTCATTAGGCTAAACCATTGCACCTAGCTTCCCAATTTGGGGAAAATTTGAATATCTAAAGCATATTACGGGTCTAAACTGATCCATTACGGCTATTTTCATCCACCTGGGTCGAAAGTTGTCGAAGTTAACAGCAGAAATTGATTCCATACAAAGATTAACTATTTAAAACTAAATATTGTACTCTACGACCTCATTAGGCTAAACCATTGCACCTAGCTTCCCAATTTGTGGAAAATTTGAATATCTAAAGCATATTACGGGTCTAAACTGATCCATTACGGCTATTTTCATCCACCTGGGTCGAAAGTTGTCGAATTTAACAGCAGAAATTGATTCCATACAAAGATTAACTATTTAAAACTAAATATTGTACTCTACGACCTCATTAGGCTAAACCATTGCACCTAGCTTCCCAATTTGTGGAAAATTTGAATATCTAAAGCATATTACGGGTCTAAACTGATCCATTACGGCTATTTTCATCCACCTGGGTCGAAAGTTGTCGAATTTAACAGCAGAAATTGATTCCATACAAAGATTTACTATTTAAAACTAAATATTGTACTCTACGACCTCATTAGGCTAAACCATTGCACCTAGCTTCCCAATTTGTGGAAAATTTGAATATCTAAAGCATATTACGGGTCTAAACTGATCCATTACGGCTATTTTTCATCCACCTGGGTCGAAAGTTGTCGAATTTAACAGCAGAAATTGATTCCATACAAAGATTTACTATTTAAAACTAAATATTGTACTCTACGACCTCATTAGGCTAAACCATTGCACCTAGCTTCCCAATTTATGGAAAATTTGAATATCTAAAGCATATTACGGGTCTAAACTGATCCATTACGGCTATTTTCATCCACCTGGGTCGAAAGTTGTCGAATTTAACAGCAGAAATTGATTCCATACAAAGATTAACTATTTAAAACTAAATATTGTACTCTACGACCTCATTAGGCTAAACCATTGCACCTAGCTTCCCAATTTATGGAAAATTTGAATATCTAAAGCATATTACGGGTCTAAACTGATCCATTACGGCTATTTTCATCCACCTGGGTCGAAAGTTGTCGAATTTAACAGCAGAAATTGATTCCATACAAAGATTTACTATTTAAAACTAAATATTGTACTCTACGACCTCATTAGGCTAAACCATTGCACCTAGCTTCCCAATTTATGGAAAATTTGAATATCTAAAGCATATTACGGGTCTAAACTGATCCATTACGGCTATTTTCATCCACCTGGGTCGAAAGTTGTCGAATTTAACAGCAGAAATTGATTCCATACAAAGATTTACTATTTAAAACTTTATATTGTACTCTACGACCTCATTAGGCTAAACCATTGCACCTAGCTTCCCAATTTATGGAAAATTTGAATATCTAAAGCATATTACGGGTCTAAACTGATCCATTACGGCTATTTTCATCCACCTGGGTCGAAAGTTGTCGAATTTAACAGCAGAAATTGATTCCATACAAAGATTTTCTATTTAAAACTATATATTGTACTCTACGACCTCATTAGGCTAAACCATTGCACCTAGCTTCCCAATTTATGGAAAATTTGAATATCTAAAGCATATTACGGGTCTAAACTGATCCATTACGGCTATTTTCATCCACCTGGGTCGAAAGTTGTCGAATTTAACAGCAGAAATTGATTCCATACAAAGATTAACTATTTAAAACTAAATATTGTACTCTACGACCTCATTAGGCTAAACCATTGCACCTAGCTTCCCAATTTATGGAAAATTTGAATATCTAAAGCATATTACGGGTCTAAACTGATCCATTACGGCTATTTTCATCCACCTGGGTCGAAAGTTGTCGAATTTAACAGCAGAAATTGATTCCATACAAATTTAGTAACAGTAACAATATTGTACTCTAGACTCAGTGACTTAACCAGTGATTTGATGAAAGAGTGACTAAATAGTGACCAAGCAGACTTGACAGTAACTACACAGGGTCGACAGTCGAGTTGTCGACTAAACAGAGAAATTGGACCATACAAAGATTTACTATTTAAAACTAAATATTGTACTCTACGACCTCATTAGGCTAAACCATTGCACCTAGCTTCCCAATTTGTGGAAAATTTGAATATCTAAAGCATATTACGGGTCTAAACTGATCCGTTACGGCTATTTTCATCCACCTGGGTCGAAAGTTGTCGAATTTAACAGCAGAAATTGATTCCATACAAAGATTTACTATTTAAAACTAAATATTGTACTCTACGACCTCATTAGGCTAAACCATTGCACCTAGCTTCCCAATTTATGGAAAATTTGAATATCTAAAGCATATTACGGGTCTAAACTGATCCATTACGGCTATTTTCATCCACCTGGGTCGAAAGTTGTCGAATTTAACAGCAGAAATTGATTCCATACAAAGATTTACTATTTAAAACTTTATATTGTACTCTACGACCTCATTAGGCTAAACCATTGCACCTAGCTTCCCAATTTATGGAAAATTTGAATATCTAAAGCATATTACGGGTCTAAACTGATCCATTACGGCTTTTTTCATCCACCTGGGTCGAAAGTTGTCGAATTTAACAGCAGAAATTGATTCCATACAAAGATTTACTATTTAAAACTAAATATTGTACTCTACGACCTCATTAGGCTAAACCATTGCACCTAGCTTCCCACTTTGTGGAAAATTTGAATATCTAAAGCATATTACGGGTCTAAACTGATCCATTACGGCTATTTTCATCCACCTGGGTCCGAAAGTTGTCGAATTTAACAGCAGAAATTGATTCCATACAAAGATTTACTATTTAAAACTAAATATTGTACTCTACGACCTCATTAGGCTAAACCATTGCACCTAGCTTCCCAATTTATGGAAAATTTGAATATCTAAAGCATATTACGGGTCTAAACTGATCCATTACGGCTATTTTCATCCACCTGGGTCGAAAGTTGTCGAATTTAACAGCAGAAATTGATTCCATACAAAGATTTACTATTTAAAACTAAATATTGTACTCTACGACCTCATTAGGCTAAACCATTGCACCTAGCTTCCCAATTTATGGAAAATTTGAATATCTAAAGCATATTACGGGTCTAAACTGATCCATTACGGCTATTTTCATCCACCTGGGTCGAAAGTTGTCGAATTTAACAGCAGAAATTGATTCCATACAAAGATTTACTATTTAAAACTAAATATTGTACTCTACGACCTCATTAGGCTAAACCATTGCACCTAGCTTCCCAATTTATGGAAAATTTGAATATCTAAAGCATATTACGGGTCTAAACTGATCCATTACGGCTATTTTCATCCACCTGGGTCGAAAGTTGTCGAATTTAACAGCAGAAATTGATTCCATACAAAGATTAACTATTTAAAACTAAATATTGTACTCTACGACCTCATTAGGCTAAACCATTGCACCTAGCTTCCCAATTTATGGAAAATTTGAATATCTAAAGCATATTACGGGTCTAAACTGATCCATTACGGCTATTTTCATCCACCTGGGTCGAAAGTTGTCGAATTTAACAGCAGAAATTGATTCCATACAAAGATTTACTATTTAAAACTAAATATTGTACTCTACGACCTCATTAGGCTAAACCATTGCACCTAGCTTCCCAATTTATGGAAAATTTGAATATCTAAAGCATATTACGGGTCTAAACTGATCCATTACGGCTATTTTCATCCACCTGGGTCGAAAGTTGTCGAATTTAACAGCAGAAATTGATTCCATACAAAGATTTACTATTTAAAACTAAATATTGTACTCTACGACCTCATTAGGCTAAACCATTGCACCTAGCTTCCCAATTTATGGAAAATTTGAATATCTAAAGCATATTACGGGTCTAAACTGATCCATTACGGCTATTTTCATCCACCTGGGTCGAAAGTTGTCGAATTTAACAGCAGAAATTGATTCCATACAAAGATTTACTATTTAAAACTAAATATTGTACTCTACGACCTCATTAGGCTAAACCATTGCACCTAGCTTCCCAATTTATGGAAAATTTGAATATCTAAAGCATATTACGGGTCTAAACTGATCCATTACGGCTATTTTCATCCACCTGGGTCGAAAGTTGTCGAATTTAACAGCAGAAATTGATTCCATACAAAGATTTACTATTTAAAACTAAATATTGTACTCTACGACCTCATTAGGCTAAACCATTGCACCTAGCTTCCCAATTTATGGAAAATTTGAATATCTAAAGCATATTACGGGTCTAAACTGATCCATTACGGCTATTTTCATCCACCTGGGTCGAAAGTTGTCGAATTTAACAGCAGAAATTGATTCCATACAAAGATTAACTATTTAAAACTAAATATTGTACTCTACGACCTCATTAGGCTAAACCATTGCACCTAGCTTCCCAATTTGTGGAAAATTTGAATATCTAAAGCATATTACGGGTCTAAACTGATCCATTACGGCTATTTTCATCCACCTGGGTCGAAAGTTGTCGAATTTAACAGCAGAAATTGATTCCATACAAAGATTTACTATTTAAAACTAAATATTGTACTCTACGACCTCATTAGGCTAAACCATTGCACCTAGCTTCCCAATTTGTGGAAAAATTTGAATATCTAAAGCATATTACGGGTCTAAACTGATCCATTACGGCTATTTTCATCCACCTGGGTCGAAAGTTGTCGAATTTAACAGCAGAAATTGATTCCATACAAAGATTTACTATTTAAAACTAAATATTGTACTCTACGACCTCATTAGGCTAAACCATTGCACCTAGCTTCCCAATTTATGGAAAATTTGAATATCTAAAGCATATTACGGGTCTAAACTGATCCATTACGGCTATTTTCATCCACCTGGGTCGAAAGTTTCATTAACAGCAAGCCCAAAGTTGTCGAAGTTAACAGCAGAAATTGATTCCATACAAAGATTTACTATTTAAAACTAAATATTGTACTCTACGACCTCATTAGGCTAAACCATTGCACCTAGCTTCCCAATTTATGGAAAATTTGAATATCTAAAGCATATTACGGGTCTAAACTGATCCATTACGGCTATTTTCATCCACCTGGGTCGAAAGTTGTCGAAGTTAACAGCAGAAATTGATTCCATACAAAGATTTACTATTTAAAACTAAATATTGTACTCTACGACCTCATTAGGCTAAACCATTGCACCTAGCTTCCCAATTTATGGAAAATTTGAATATCTAAAGCATATTACGGGTCTAAACTGATCCATTACGGCTATTTTCATCCACCTGGGTCGAAAGTTGTCGAAGTTAACAGCAGAAATTGATTCCATACAAAGATTTACTATTTAAAACTAAATATTGTACTCTACGACCTCATTAGGCTAAACCATTGCACCTAGCTTCCCAATTTGTGGAAAATTTGAATATCTAAAGCATATTACGGGTCTAAACTGATCCATTACGGCTATTTTCATCCACCTGGGTCGAAAGTTGTCAAAGTTAACAGCAGAAATTGATTCCATACAAAGATTTACTATTTAAAACTAAATATTGTACTCTACGACCTCATTTATATTGGCTAAACCATTGCACCTAGCTTCCCAATTTGTGGAAAATTTGAATATCTAAAGCATATTACGGGTCTAAACTATCCATTACGGCTATTTTCATCCACCTGGGTCGAAAGTTGTCGAATTTAACAGCAGAAATTGATTCCATACAAAGATTTACTATTTAAAACTAAATATTGTACTCTACGACCTCATTAGGCTAAACCATTGCACCTAGCTTCCCAATTTGTGGAAAATTTTGAATATCTAAAGCATATTACGGGTCTAAACTGATCCATTACGGCTATTTTCATCCACCTGGGTCGAAAGTTGTCGAATTTAACAGCAGAAATTGATTCCATACAAAGATTTACTATTTAAAACTAAATATTGTACTCTACGACCTCATTAGGCTAAACCATTGCACCTAGCTTCCCAATTTTTGGAAAATTTGAATATCTAAAGCATATTACGGGTCTAAACTGATCCATTACGGCTATTTTCATCCACCTGGGTCGAAAGTTGTCGAATTTAACAGCAGAAATTGATTCCATACAAAGATTTACTATTTAAAACTAAATATTGTACTCTACGACCTCATTAGGCTAAACCATTGCACCTAGCTTCCCAATTTGTGGAAAATTTGAATATCTAAAGCATATTACGGGTCTAAACTGATCCATTACGGCTATTTTCATCCACCTGGGTCGAAAGTTGTCGAATTTAACAGCAGAAATTGATTCCATACAAAGATTTACTATTTAAAACTAAATATTGTACTCTACGACCTCATTAGGCTAAACCATTGCACCTAGCTTCCCAATTTGTGGAAAATTTGAATATCTAAAGCATATTACGGGTCTAAACTGATCCATTACGGCTATTTTCATCCACCTGGGTCGAAAGTTGTCGAAGTTAACAGCAGAAATTGATTCCATACAAAGATTTACTATTTAAAACTAAATATTGTACTCTACGACCTCATTAGGCTAAACCATTGCACCTAGCTTCCCAATTTATGGAAAATTTGAATATCTAAAGCATATTACGGGTCTAAACTGATCCATTACGGCTATTTTCATCCACCTGGGTCGAAAGTTGTCGAAGTTAACAGCAGAAATTGATTCCATACAAAGATTTACTATTTAAAACTAAATATTGTACTCTACGACCTCATTAGGCTAAACCATTGCACCTAGCTTCCCAATTTATGGAAAATTTGAATATCTAAAGCATATTACGGGTCTAAACTGATCCATTACGGCTATTTTCATCCCTGGTCGAAAGTTGTCGTTGCAAAAAATATTTAAAACTAAATATTGTACTCTACGACCTCATTAGGCTAAACCATTGCACCTAGCTTCCCAATTTATGGAAAATTTGAATATCTAAAGCATATTACGGGTCTAAACTGATCCATTACGGCTATTTTCATCCACCTGGGTCGAAAGTTGTCGAATTTAACAGCAGAGATTGATTCCATACAAAGATTTACTATTTAAAACTAAATATTGTACTCTACGACCTCATTAGGCTAAACCATTGCACCTAGCTTCCCAATTTATGGAAAATTTGAATATCTAAAGCATATTACGGGTCTAAACTGATCTATTACGGCTATTTTCATCCACCTGGGTCGAAAGTTGTCGAATTTAACAGCAGAAATTGATTCCATACAAAGATTTACTATTTAAAACTAAATATTGTACTCTACGACCTCATTAGGCTAAACCATTGCACCCAGCTTCCCAATTTGTGGAAAATTTGAATATCTAAAGCATATTACGGGTCTAAACTGATCCATTACGGCTATTTTCATCCACCTGGGTCGAAAGTTGTCGAAGTTAACAGCAGAGATTGATTCCATACAAAGATTTACTATTTAAAACTAAATATTGTACTCTACGACCTCATTAGGCTAAACCATTGCACCTAGCTTCCCAATTTGTGGAAAATTTGAATATCTAAAGCATATTACGGGTCTAAACTGATCCATTACGGCTATTTTCATCCACCTGGGTCGAAAGTTGTCGAATTTAACAGCAGAAATTGATTCCACACAAAGATTTACTATTTAAAACTAAATATTGTACTCTACGACCTCATTAGGCTAAACCATTGCACCTAGCTTCCCAATTTATGGAAAATTTGAATATCTAAAGCATATTACGGGTCTAAACTGATCCATTACGGCTATTTTCATCCACCTGGGTCGAAAGTTGTCGAAGTTAACAGCAGAAATTGACTCCATACAAAGATTTACTATTTAAAACTAAATATTGTACTCCACGACCTCATTAGGCTAAACCATTGCACCTAGCTTCCCAATTTATGGAAAATTTGAATATCTAAAGCATATTACGGGTCTAAACTGATCCATTACGGCTATTTTCATCCACCTGGGTCGAAAGTTGTCCGAATTTAACAGCAGAAATTGATTCCATACAAAGATTTACTATTTAAAACTAAATATTGTACTCTACGACCTCATTAGGCTAAACCATTGCACCTAGCTTCCCAATTTGTGGAAAATTTGAATATCTAAAGCATATTACGGGTCTAAACTGATCCATTACGGCTATTTTCATCCACCTGGGTCGAAAGTTGTCGAATTTAACAGCAGAAATTGATTCCATACAAAGATTTACTATTTAAAACTAAATATTGTACTCTACGACCTCATTAGGCTAAACCATTGCACCTAGCTTCCCAATTTGTGGAAAATTTGAATATCTAAAGCATATTACGGGTCTAAACTGATCCATTACGGCTATTTTCATCCACCTGGGTCGAAAGTTGTCGAAGTTAACAGCAGAAATTGATTCCATACAAAGATTTACTATTTAAAACTAAATATTGTACTCTACGACCTCATTAGGCTAAACCATTGCACCTAGCTTCCCAATTTATGGAAAATTTGAATATCTAAAGCATATTACGGGTCTAAACTGATCCATTACGGCTATTTTCATCCACCTGGGTCGAAAGTTGTCGAATTTAACAGCAGAAATTGATTCCATACAAAGATTTACTATTTAAAACTAAATATTGTACTCTACGACCTCATTAGGCTAAACCATTGCACCTAGCTTCCCAATTTGTGGAAAATTTGAATATCTAAAGCATATTACGGGTCTAAACTGATCCATTACGGCTATTTTCATCCACCTGGGTCGAAAGTTGTCGAATTTAACAGCAGAAATTGATTCCATACAAAGATTAACTATTTAAAACTAAATATTGTACTCTACGACCTCATTAGGCTAAACCATTGCACCTAGCTTCCCAATTTGTGGAAAATTTGAATATCTAAAGCATATTACGGGTCTAAACTGATCCATTACGGCTATTTTCATCCACCTGGGTCGAAAGTTGTCGAATTTAACAGCAGAAATTGATTCCATACAAAGATTTACTATTTAAAACTAAATATTGTACTCTACGACCTCATTAGGCTAAACCATTGCACCTAGCTTCCCAATTTGTGGAAAATTTGAATATCTAAAGCATATTACGGGTCTAAACTGATCTATTACGGCTATTTTCATCCACCGGGCGCCCCCTGGGTCGAAAGTTGTCGAATTTAACAGCAGAAATTGATTCCATACAAAGATTTACTATTTAAAACTAAATATTGTACTCTACGACCTCATTAGGCTAAACCATTGCACCTAGCTTCCCAATTTGTGGAAAATTTGAATATCTAAAGCATATTACGGGTCTAAACTGATCCATTACGGCTATTTTCATCCACCTGGGTCGAAAGTTGTCGAATTTAACAGCAGAAATTGATTCCATACAAAGATTTACTATTTAAAACTAAATATTGTACTCTACGACCTCATTAGGCTAAACCATTGCACCTAGCTTCCCAATTTGTGGAAAATTTGAATATCTAAAGCATATTACGGGTCTAAACTGATCCATTACGGCTATTTTCATCCACCTGGGTCGAAAGTTGTCGAATTTAACAGCAGAAATTGATTCCATACCAAAGATTTACTATTTAAAACTACATTTTTTTCGACCTCATTAGGCTAAACCATTGCACCTAGCTTCCCAATTTGTGGAAAATTTGAATATCTAAAGCATATTACGGGTCTAAACTGATCCATTACGGCTATTTTCATCCACCTGGGTCGAAAGTTGTCGAATTTAACAGCAGAAATTGATTCCATACAAAGATTTACTATTTAAAACTAAATATTGTACTCTACGACCTCATTAGGCTAAACCATTGCACCTAGCTTCCCAATTTGTGGAAAATTTGAATATCTAAAGCATATTACGGGTCTAAACTGATCCATTACGGCTATTTTCATCCACCTGGGTCGAAAGTTGTCGAAGTTAACAGCAGAAATTGCTCCATACAAAGATTTACTATTTAAAACTAAATATTGTACTCTACGACCTCATTAGGCTAAACCATTGCACCTAGCTTCCCAATTTGTGGAAAATTTGAATATCTAAAGCATATTACGGGTCTAAACTGATCCATTACGGCTATTTTTCATCCACCTGGGTCGAAAGTTGTCGAATTTAACAGCAGAAATTGATTCCATACAAAGATTAACTATTTAAAACTAAATATTGTACTCTACGACCTCATTAGGCTAAACCATTGCACCTAGCTTCCCAATTTATGGAAAATTTGAATATCTAAAGCATATTACGGGTCTAAACTGATCCATTACGGCTATTTTCATCCACCTGGGTCGAAAGTTGTCGAATTTAACAACAGAAATTGATTCCATACAAAGATTAACTATTTAAAACTAAATATTGTACTCTACGACCTCATTAGGCTAAACCATTGCACCTAGCTTCCCAATTTGTGGAAAATTTGAATATCTAAAGCATATTACGGGTCTAAACTGATCCATTACGGCTATTTTCATCCACCTGGGTCGAAAGTTGTCGAATTTAACAGCAGAAATTGATTCCATACAAAGATTAACTATTTAAAACTAAATATTGTACTCTACGACCTCATTAGGCTAAACCATTGCACCTAGCTTCCCAATTTATGGAAAATTTGAATATCTAAAGCATATTACGGGTCCTAAACTGATCCATTACGGCTATTTTCATCCACCTGGGTCGAAAGTTGTCGAATTTAAGAGCAGAAATTGATTCCATACAAAGATTAACTATTTAAAACTAAATATTGTACTCTACGACCTCATTAGGCTAAACCATTGCACCTAGCTTCCCAATTTGTGGAAAATTTGAATATCTAAAGCATATTACGGGTCTAAACTGATCCATTACGGCTATTTTCATCCACCTGGGTCGAAAGTTGTCGAAGTTAACAGCAGAAATTGATTCCATACAAAGATTTACTATTTAAAACTAAATATTGTACTCTACGACCTCATTAGGCTAAACCATTGCACCTAGCTTCCCAATTTGTGGAAAATTTGAATATCTAAAGCATATTACGGGTCTAAACTGATCCATTACGGCTATTTTCATCCACCTGGGTCGAAAGTTGTCGAATTTAACAGCAGAAATTGATTCCATACAAAGATTTACTATTTAAAACTAAATATTGTACTCTACGACCTCATTAGGCTAAACCATTGCACCTAGCTTCCTTCTGTGAAAATTTGAAGCACTGATCCATTACGGCTATTTTCATCCACCTGGGTCGAAAGTTGTCGAAGTTAACAGCAGAAATTGATTCATACAAAGATTTACTATTTAAAACTAAATATTGTACTCTACGACCTCATTAGGCTAAACCATTGCACCTTAGCTTCCCAATTTGTGGAAAATTTGAATATCTAAAGCATATTACGGGTCTAAACTGATCCATTACGGCTATTTTCATCCACCTGGGTCGAAAGTTGTCGAATTTAACAGCAGAAATTGATTCCATACAAAGATTAACTATTTAAACTAAATATTGTACTCTACGACCTCATTAGCTAAACCATTGCACCTAGCTTCCCAATTTATGGAAAATTTGAATACTATAGCATATTACGGGTCTAAACTGATCCATTACGGCTATTTTCATCCACCTGGGTCGAAAGTTGTCGAATTTAACAGCAGAAATTGATTCCATACAAAGATTTACTATTTAAACTAAATATTGTACTATCGACCTCATTGGGCTAAACCATTGCACCTAGCTTCCCAATTTTTGGAAAATTTGAATATCTAAAGCATATTACGGGTCTAAGTCGAGTTGTCGAATTTAACAGCAGAAATTGATTCCATACAAAGATTTACTATTTAAAACTAAATATTGTACTCTACGACCTCATTAGGCTAAACCATTGCACCTAGCTTCCCAATTTGTGGAAAATTTGAATATCTAAAGCATATTACGGGTCTAAACTGATCCATTACGGCTATTTTCATCCACCTGGGTCGAAAGTTGTCGAATTTAACAGCAGAAATTGATTCCATACAAAGATTTACTATTTAAAACTAAATATTGTACTCTACGACCTCATTAGGCTAAACCATTGCACCTAGCTTCCCAATTTGTGGAAAATTTGAATATCTAAAGCATATTACGGGTCTAAACTGATCCTTACGGCTATTTTTCCACTTGGGTCGAAAGTTGTCGAAGTTAACAGCAGAGATTGACTCCATACAAGATTTACTGTTTAAAACTTTATATTGCCTTTCCACGAACTCATTAAGCTAAACCAT
>JAEIGQ010000440.1:0-80352 GCA_018904275.1 Lordiphosa clarofinis
CTCCATGAGAGCAGCTGCCGAGGGATTGGGTACTCGGGTCCACCGAGGTCCCTCAAAGGCGGTTGTGGTACGATGAGGGTGCGTTTCGACGCGCTACTGCAGAGAAAAACGTAGTGTACAAGACATTTCTGCGGACAGATCGGATGCTGATAAAATTGTTTACAGAAGAAAGGAAAGAGGAGAAGCTCCTATTTAGAAGAAAAAGAATGAGCAGGAAAGGCGCTTGCGCGAGGAAGTCGAGATGTTATTCAGCATGAGTGAGACTCGAAAAATTTTACCAAAAATTAAGCAATTAACAGAAGGTTTCAAGCCCAGAGTCCCACAATGCAAGTACGAACACAGGGAATCTAGTCACAGATCCGCAAGTGGCGCTTAACAAATGGAGAAGTTACTTCTCCAACCTACTGGAGGCGATGACGAACAGGATGCCGCCCCTAGAGAAGTAACGATGCCCACCAATCGACAACATAGAGATAGACCCGCCGACCCAACAGGAGTCTGTTTAGCCATACGAAGGCTAAAGAACAACAAATCACCAGGCGCTGATGAGCTGCCCGCTGAATTGTTCAAAGGCTGGAGGCGATGAGTTGGTAAGGTGCATGCACCAACTTCTGTGCCGTATATGGGTTGACGAAAGCATGCCCGACGATTGGAATCTAAGTGTTCTCTGTCCAATCTTTAAAAAGGAGACCCTGCAGTTTGCGCCAGCTACCGCGGGATCAGTCTCCTCCCATCGCATATAAGGTTCTGTCCCGCATTATTTGTGAACGTCTAAAGCCGTTTATTGATACACTGATTGGACCTTATCAGTGTGGCTTTAGACCTGGTAAATCCACCACAGACCAGATTTTCACACTTCGACAAATCCTGGAAAACCTATGAAAGGCAAACAAACACACCATCTTTTTGTTGATTATAAATCGGCCTTCGACACACCGATAAGGTCAAGCTTCTTCAAAGCCCTGTCTACTTTAGGTATTCAGCAAAGTACGTTCGACTTTGCATGATGACGTTGAGAAGTACGCAAGCTCCGTCAAAATAGGAAAGAACCTCTCCGAACCTTTGATACCAAAAGAGGTTTCAGGCGGGGCGATACCTTATCGTGTGACTTCTTTAATCTACTGATGGAAGATATACTGCACAAGTGCGAACATGCCAACAGAACCGGCGGTGATTTAAAATCTAATGCTACTTGCATATGCCGACGATATTGACATTATCCGCAAAACAACGGCAGTAAGCAAGGGTTTACAGAGATTAGAAGGAGTCTAGATTAATGGGTTTAGCGGTAAATGAGGACAAGACGAAACCTAGTAACCGCGGACAAAAAGTCATTGCGACTTGGGCAATCTGTTACAATGGAGGGGTACAACTTTAATGTTGTAGAGGATTTCGTCTACCTCGGAACGATGATAACCAGCAAGAACAACATCAGTCTGGAAATCCGACGAAGAATCACTCTTGCGAACCGATGCTACTATGGGCTAAGTAGGGAGTTCAAGAGCAAAGACCTCAAGCGAAGAACAAAAATAGCCCTGTACAAGTCGCTTAACATCCCAGTCCTGCAATATGGCGCAGAAGCATGGACAATGACAGCAGCGGATGAAGCGGCGATTGGCGTGTTTGAACGAAAAATTCTTCGAGGATTTATGGACCTTTAAAAGTCGGCGATGATTTCCGCATTCGAAGAAACGACGAACTGTATAGCTCTATGGGGACACCAGCCTGGTTAAGCGCATAAAGCAGCGGCTGCGCTGGCTAGGACATGTCGCCAGGATGAAGGAAGAAGCTCCAGCAAAAAAGGCGTATAAATCGAAGGCGGCTGACTATGGAGGCGGCAAGGTGGGAAGACCACCACTAAGATGGGAAGACCAGGTGCGGGAAGACATTGCCGGGCTTGGTGTGACCAACTGGTGGCAGCTCGCACAGAACAGAAGCGAATGGAGAGCGTTAGTCGCAGAGGCCCAGACCGTCTAACGGTTGTAATGGCCATTAAAGAAGAAGAAGAAGTCCATGAATAAAGAAAAAAATTTTGGACGGTATTTTGAAAATTCTCCAACTTATAATTATTTTATTATATTATTATGTTATTGTCATTGTTGTTATTATAATTATGTTATTATTTTAACAAGCTAATACATTTATAACAAACTGAGATCATATTAGAGTTAATCTTTTTATTTTATTTTAATTTTTTTTTATTTAATTAGTATATTATTATTATTATTATTTTATTTTAATTTATTGTATTTTATTATTAATTATTATTAAAAATATTAAATATTAACTCTTATATGATCTCATCTTGTTAAAAAATGTATTAGCTTGTTAAAAATATTTTTTTACAGTATTAAATTGGCAACATTTTTGCTGATAAATTGGAGAATTTCCAAAAACCCTCCAAAAATTATTTTTCTATATTCATGGACTACAACAGTAAAACACGTAGTGTTTTGCTCTAAAAGCTTGAAAATATTAATTAGCTGCTATTTTGGTAAAAAAAACTTGAAAACATATTGAAGAATGATAACAAAAAAGTGATTTTTTGTTGGATACTACCAAATAACCGTCGCGCTTCGCTGCGCCTTCAATAGTACAACAACGCACCTCACTACCCCCATTTCCCACCACATCCCACCGCTTCCGCCCACATACCACCCACATCCCACCCACTCCCGCCGACATACCACCCACTTCCCGCCCAATTTCCGCCCACATCCCACCCACATACCACCAACATCCCACCTACATACCACGCACTCCCCCCTCTTTCCGCCGTCCTTCCCGCCCACATACCACCCACTTCCCGCCCAATTTCCGCCCACTTACCGCCCTCAACCCGCCCACATCCCACCCACATCTCACCACTTCCCGCCAATTTCCCGCCCACTTACCGCCCACATCCCGCTCACATTCACTCATCCCACCCTCTTCCCCCACTTTACGCCAAGTGCCCGCCACATACCACCACATCCCACCCACATCCCGCCATTTCCGCCCACATCCCACCACATACCACCCACATCCCACCACATCCCACCCATATACCACATCCCATACCCTCTTTCCGCCGTCCACTTCCTGCCCACGTCACCCACTTCCCGCCAATTTCCGCCCATAACGCCCACATACACACACACTTCCAATTTCAGGCCCTACCGCCCACTTACCCGCTCACAGTTGCTCACATCACACCCTCATCCCCCACTTCCGCCAATTTACCTCCCACATCCCACCCACTTCCCGCCCACATACCACCCGCTTCCCGCCCATTTCCCGCCCACATCCCTCCACATCCCACCATCGCTCCAATTCCCCTACATTCCACACACTTTGCATCCACTTACCCACCCACTTTCCACCCACATCCCAGTGGGCTTCCCGGCAGTATTTCCAACATACTACGTTTTAGTTACAAATCATTTGTATGGGAAAAAGAAAATGGCTATTTTTAGGGTTTTTCCAGCAATAATTCTAATTTTTCTCGCCGTAAAAACCATCCTTGAACTTCAACGAACATTTTAAAAAAAGATTTGGCCAAATTGGTCCAGGCGTTGTTGAGTTATGCGCTTACCAACACATTTTTGCGATTCATTTTTATATTATAGATAGAATACACACACTTTTGGGAACGATTTAGAGGATGTGGAAGTGTTCAGATTGTAAACCTTGTTCAGAATAGATATTTGTTATCTCAAAAGCTTCATTTTCCCAAAGAATGTATGCCAAAAATTTTGATTTTTAAGTTATACTCGAAAAAGTAAAAAAATCGATTTTTCAAAAAGGTTTTTAAGAAAAACTCCGGAAAATATAATTTTTTTGAAAATCTTTGTAAGAAAAATTTATTCTGCGGACTATCAGCTACAACTTTGCCGAAGACTGTTTGCAGCTATCACTAAAACTGAATGAGCTGTATTCCCAAATCTGATGACACCTTTTTTTTGTTATCACACCCAATTTCAAAAACTTTGAGGGTCCATAAAAAAAAAGTGCTACCAATCTAGCCAAACGCTGAAATGGTTTTACTCAGTTCGCATGGTAGTTTTTAAAAAAGTTGAAATTTGTTGCACTGTGTTATTTATTATTATTCTTTTATTTATTTTATTTGATTTTTATTATATTTTATTCTTAAAAATATTAAATATTTAGGCTAGTTGAGATCATATGTTGCTTGTTAAAAAATGTATTAGCTTGTTAAAATATTTTAAACAGTATTAAATTGGCAACATTTTGGCTGATAAATAGGAGAATTTTTCAAAAAACCGTCCAAAATTTTTTTTTCTTTATTCATGGACTACAACAATTCAAACGCGTAGTGTTTTGCTCTAAAAGCTTAAAAAATAATTAGCAGCTATTTTGGTAAAAAAACTTGAGAACATAATGAAGAATGATAACAAAAAAGGACTTTTATTGGATATATCCACACACTTTTGGGGCCGATTTAGAGGATGTGGAAGTGTTCAGGTTGTAAAACCTTGTTCAGAAGGGATGTTTGGTATCCCAAAAGCTTCATTTTCCCAAGGAATGTGTGCCAAAAATTTTGATTTTTAAAAGTTATACTCGAAAAAAGTAAAAAAATACTATTTTCAAAAAATTTTTTAAAAAAACTCCCCGGAAATCAAAATTTTGGAAAATCTTTGTCAGAAAAATTTATTTCGCGGACTGTCAACACCAACTTTGCCGAAAATAGTTTGCAGCTATCACTAAAACTGAATGAGCTGTATGCCCAAATCTTATGACACCTTTTTTTTGATATCACACCCATTTCAAAAACTTTGAGGGGTCCATAAAAAATATACCAATCTAGCCAAACGCTGATAGGGATTTACTTAGTTCAGGTAGCATATCGATTCCGCATAGTGGTCTTTTTTAAAAAGTTGAAATTTTTGCACTGTGTTATTTCCCCCACTGTGCTTACAAACCAAGTTTCAAGTCAATCACTTTAACCATTAACAGAAACTACTGTCCAAAATACAGCCTTCTATCTCGTACCGTTTAGGCCGGCGATGATTGCCAATCAGTCAGTGAATCAGACAGTGAATCACGACCCTCTCTTATATATTTATAGAGATACTAGCAAATAACCCTTCGCGCTTCGCTGCGTGTCATTAGATCTAGTGTGTAAAAAATGAGAGTGTTCGCATAACCTTTAAGATTGTTTTATTTGTTCAGCGCAGCAGCTAATAATACATAAGTAGCCTCAATAACTCTTGTTTCTGCCCTCGCCAAATTTCTATTCTGTTTAAACTGTAATTTTGCTCATTGTTTAATATGCTGTAACACACTCTTATAGATGATTCGTGCTACTTGCTTTAAACCTTTTTGCTATGTTAGTCAGTTGTAATCTGAGAGCCATCGAGGGCAGCAGCATCTTCGCGAAGAAACATTTATATGTGTTTATTTAACCGCGACTACGCCTTTATGATTTTGCAATTAAATAATAAGATAAATAAGATAAAGGATTAATTTTGACTTTTCATTTTTTCAAAGTTGTCGAAAATTCTCGGCAGCTTCCAACAATTTGGTGATCTCGACGTGACCGCCGTGGTTTAAAAATATTGTGCATAAACAATTAACAAAAATTACTAATTTAACTTTCGTATTGCCCGCGCTGTGCACATGCAATAATTACGGTTTCAAAGGAGTGGAGAAAAAAGTTTACTTACACACAAAAACTGCGGATGCGTGCTTGTGTGAGAAAATGTTACATTTTTCGTCTTTGCTTTCGTCCTTTGCTTTGGATAGCCGCATAGCAACGTCTAGAAATCAAACGGTCATTCGCACTGCTTCGATTCTAACGGTGATCGCTTTTCGTTGTGGTTGCAGCCGCAATCAAAAATAGTTACAAATTTTTCGACTGGCTGAGCACACGTGTGCTCGCAAACATAATTTGCATTGATTTTAATTGTTAAAAAATCATCGAAATGGTGGACAATACTCCTAATTATACTTCAGCAAACAACACTACTCCTAACGATTCGTACAGCTCAGCTGCTGCATCCAGCGAACGCACACCTGTTGACCGGATTACTTTTCTACAGCAAAAAACGAGAGCCTACGTTGAAGTCGGCTCTAACCGACTTCGATATACCCGTTCGTCTCAAAAGTATGCAACACTTTTTTAACATTTTCACATTTTCGCTCATAACTTGAGAACCACTCATCTGATCTTTATCATTTATTCGGCGAATCGATTCATTTTGCTAATTACTAACTATCTCTAGAAAGTACGAATCATCTATATTCAAAACTGTAGGAGATATAACGTTTTTTCCGAATTGCGTGGGCGGGAGAGGGCGTGAGAGGGCGGGAGGAGGCGTGGCCAAAATTTGAAACAAACTTGATCTGCGTGCAGAAAAAAGAAGCATTTGTCCCATACATGTCAAACCTCTATCTCTTACCATCTCTGAGATCTAGGTGTTCATACAGATAGACGGACAGACGGACAGACGGACGGACGGACAGACGGACAGATGGACTGACGGACATGTCTATATCGACTCGGCTGTTGATGCTGATCAAGAATATACATACTTTATATGGTCGGAAATGATTCCTTCTGCCTGTTACATACATTTGCACGACTTTAGTATACCCTTTTTACTCTACGAGTAACGGGTATACCAAGTGCTATATTTGACCGGCTCAAAGCCATTTGTACAGAGATGGATAACCAGAGGCTTAAAGGCATGGATGAATATGTTCTAAGTGGGATGCTGGAATCATTAAATAAGCTGGAGTGTAATTTTGTCAAGGCGCATGCAGGTCTGGAGAAGCTAAATTCCGATTCCATCTCTAGTGATATGCCCGACAAGTTTGATTTCGAATTGTTAAGGTTCAGAGCTACTCTCCAGCGCGAGCTTACTAAGCTGTTTGAGATTGCGAGATTTGCATATAAGGAATTGTCACGCAGGTGTTAAAACCATGATAGCAATTCTTCGACAGCGAATGTGGCTCGTTAACGCGAGATGAGGATGCACCCAAGTAGTTCGCAGAAGTGT
Source organism: Lordiphosa clarofinis (assembly GCA_018904275.1). Classification (NCBI taxonomy): domain Eukaryota; kingdom Metazoa; phylum Arthropoda; class Insecta; order Diptera; family Drosophilidae; genus Lordiphosa; species Lordiphosa clarofinis. The sequence goes on from JAEIGQ010000440.1 coordinate 7,002, forward strand.
GCACTGTTTTCGATACCGACCCAAGCTAATGGAACAAGTTTTGGGAAGTCTTCCAGCAGACCGCGTAACGGCCATGCGACCCTTTTTAGTTTGTGGAGAAGACTTTTGTGGTCAATGTATCAATGTATCATTGCGTATCCGAGGTCGCCCACCTATAAAAATGTACATTGCTGTTCATTTAGAACTCGTGGCAGACTTATCCACTAATTTCTCACTTTATTTAAATTCTCAAAAGCTTCATCGCAAGAGGTGGCGTCCCCGAAGGGATGTATTCGGACAACGCGACCAACTTCGTAGGGACCAACAACTTGCTCAAGGAACTTCAGAAAGAGTTCAACAAGCAGCAAGCCAGTCTGCAGTCATTCGCAGCGGAACTATGGATGGAGTGGAGCTTCATACCTTCTCGAGCACCGCATTTCGGCGGTCTAAGGGAGGCGGCCGTGAAGTCGGCAAAGCACCTGCTGGTGCGTCAAATCGCAAACGCTTTGCTGGTGGAAAGCGAGGTCAGAGGTCATCTGGCAGAGGTCGAGGCAAACCACAACTCTCGGCCGCTGACTCCACTCAGCGCCGACCCCAACGACGGCGAAGCCCTAACACCAGGCCATCTCCTAATAGGACAGCCCCTTCGTTCGCTGCCGCAAGGATTCGAGCCGGACACACCAGGCAGCGCAATTACATATATGCGCAAGTGGCAGCTGCTATACACGCTCAGACAGCGGTTCTGGCAAGCGTGGTCCAAGGACTACATCCACGCTCTCCAAGTGAGAACCAAGTGGCGAACACACCAAACCATTTTGGAAGTAGGAACGCTGGTGGTAATTCACGAGAACAGCACGCCACCTCAGCGCTGGACACTTGGCAGGATCGTCGAGGTCATAACAGGCAAAGATGGAAGAATTCAAGTCGTAAACGTCAAAACGGCAATGGGCGTAGCTAGACGCCCAACCCACAAGCTCGCGGTTGTACCAATTTTTTGAAGGTTTAAGTGTGGTCCTTCAACGTGGCCGGCATGTTTGTTCAAATTATCTTAAGCTAGAATAAGTAAAATTTAAGTTTAAAGAAAAATGAATTGAACCAACGTATAGTATGGTATTTTAAAAGTTATAGCACAAAAACTATAAAAAAATTTGTAATTTTTTTACATTTTTTTAACAATGTTAAACCTTAAAATGTCTAAAAATTTACAAAAATCGATCTCAAAAAACTTTTTAATATCCATTCTTTGGTTTAAAAATAACTACCATGTTATTTTCAAGCTACAAGAAATTTTGGCGGTAAATGTTATGCAAAAAGTCGAAAAATTATGTAGTTTTTGGGCTATAACTTCTAAAAGCGCAATGATATTGGAAAACTGAAAATATGTAAAATAAAAAAGAAACAAAGACAACCTACTATTTTTTTCTAAAATTTTTAATATTAGCGGAAAAATTTACAGATTTTTTTAAAATTGCAAAAATATCGATTTTTTCAATAAATAACCACATTTTTAATGTTCAATTCCAAAAATTTGTACCTTATTAGCAAAATTAAAACTTCGTGTTTGGTTTTTCTGTAACGTTATTCAATACAGCTTTCATCAAAACATAGTTGGTTCGTATAGGACACTTAATGTGGCCACTCAACCTACATATGTAATCACACCTCTCTTAACACACGTTTATGCAAATATCTCGTAAGCCTGACGTGCTGGGAGAAAACGGACAATTTATCTGAGTTCAGCAGACAAAAGCACAATTTTCTAAGTCAGTGATAGTAGAAGAAGTCCGTTTAAAATTACTGTCGTGGCTGTTGACAAGTTGACCCCCTTTTACACCACATTCACACTTATGAACATTCAAACTAATAATAGAAGAAAAAAAGTTTAAAGCAAAATATTCACACAAATCACCCATTCACACTCATTCATGCTCTTTTTCCATTCATTCACTTGCACCGTAGTCCTCCTGTCCGATGTTAACACAGCCTGGCTTGTCCCTCCCGTCGTTATAAATAACGCTACTCCTTGGACCATTCGTAACCATTGTAGAGAATGATCCCCGTACTCAGTCCTTCGTCCGTTTATTAGTCTGTAGGCATGTGTGTCATGGCATCTTGACTCTGCGAATTACTTAAATGTAAATGTTGGCTATACAGCTCCTACAACGGGGCCAAGCCAAGCTTCTCACGATCTCTTGGCGTGTGTGCTTTAAATTTTCGCACAAGAGAAAGGGACCTACAGTTTAACGCCGGATCCGAACGGCAAAGTTTGAGAATTTGCTTTTTCATGGCTAGTTACTTCACAGCTGGCGCCAGGAGCTGGTGAAGGTGACCGTATGTGTAAAAGCTATTTTCTAAAGAAAGAAAAAAACTTTTATTATTAGATGTTCAGAGGCGACCTCCCGCCCAGCAGTCCAGCACACTAACCACTGGGCCACATACGGCCACGAATTACTTACCACCACCTATTTGTTTGCATACCCACCCCAAAAAATAAGCTCTAGCCAGACATGGTTTTTTCTTTAAAGAATTTCAACACAATATATATTTACAAGAATTTCCTTCATTCATAATTTTCTCCGTTTGTGCTAGCTTATTAAATTCTACGTACATATTTCATATTCGCTCAAAAAAATTATATACTACAATAAAAAGGTACTTAGGGAAAAATATTATAAAACAAAAGTAGATAAAAAAAATTTTATAATAAAAAAAAAATAGTAAAAATTAAAAAAAAAATAATAAAATAAAAAAAATGGTTGCGATAAAAAGTGAATAAAAGTGGCCTCCGTATAAACGGGCACAAACAAAAACTAATAGCAGTAGTATCTCTGAGATACGTATATCGGTTAGTCTTCACAGCACAGACACATTAGTGCGTCCCGAAAGGAGCCATGCTTGGGTGCAAAACAGCTGATTGGGTGATGACATACAAATGAATTTAACTCAGCCGGGGCTGCTCTTTCACTTACCAGTCTGTACGATGTTGAAAAATACCACAGGGAACGTTCACCAATTAAACCGATTCTGTGCCAAGCATAGACCAGCTGTTTCACTTCACTCGTATCTAAAACTGCTCCGGTGTGCCAAACAAACAAAGAACTTAAAAGCAAATAAAACCAAAACTGACACTAGCAACCAAAGCTCTTCACCCCCCTCTATTCTAACGATCCTCCAGAAGCTTAGCTGTCCGAAGTGTGCTCTCTCCAATCGACCCGAGCTCCAGTTTCGCGCTCTCCACGTCCAATTACTCCCCCGCCGCCGTCAGCCCTTTGATCTTTGCAAAGAGTCTGCTGCTTGTCTGCTGAGCGTTTGTGGGCCAAAGCGGTGGCTTCAAAGGGGTGCGGGGTGTTCTGTCTCCCTCGTTTGCTTCTCTCTTCCGTCTCGCTAGCGAAGCTTCGAAATGAAAGTGGCGCTTGTTGCTAGCGGCTGCTGAGGCTTAGCCAACGGAATCCATGTGCATCCGGTCATTGGCTTCTGGTCAAAAATTGCTGGTGCTGGTGTAGGTCAGTTTTTTTTATTTGCCTGTGCTTATGCAAGTTTGTTGCCACTGCACTTTTGATGACTTGGTGGACACAAGGGTATATAGTCTCGGGGCACACGAGTTGGTTTGTACCAAGACCGCGATCATTTACACGCGTGTACTTTTGTAGGCAATTTCGTTCTTGTTGTTAACGGATGCTGTTATAGAAGTATTTATACGACTCCGTTTAGATATAAATAGATATCTATGTAATTAGTCATATAAGCTTATGCTCTGATTTAAAAGCGCACCCGCACAGGTACTTGCTGCTCACAGCTTCAAAATTGGACTAACTCTCGTACGTGATGGTTTCGCCTGATTGCTTGTTTGGAGAGTTTTACTTTCTTCGGGATGTGCGCCTTCGGGGCTGCGAGGGTAGCTAAGGTGGTTCTAGGGCCACGTAACAGGCTCGGAACCATCGATACCCAGTGGCGTACCGTGTAGCTATGCCGCCCGGGGCGGAAGTCGACTTTGCCGCCCCCCTTCCCCCTTGAATAGTCCTAAATAACCTTTTTTCTATAATTACAATTAAGTTTTTCTAATTCTTTCCATCAAAAACTTCTCTGTAACATAAAGGGACGTACGCTGGATTTTGATTAGGAATGACGAAGGCCTTAATTGTGAGGGAAGTATTATTTTGCAAAAGTTGCTATCAGTATTGGAAAAAATTCTTGGGGATGTATAATAAAGGTGCGCCGCAGGCGAAAATTTTTTCGCAAAATCCGCGGAAACGTATTTTATATCTTCTTAACCAAAATTTAAATACAAATTGACTTCGATGGGCCGAAAAAAATTGTTTTGAGGTCGAACATGGTTTTCTAGTTTGATGGCAAATGCGTTTCGAAATTAGTTTTTTTACTCCAAAAAAAACGTTCCTTGTAGGGTGCCTGTAGAGGTTTTTACTGGAGGCTGATTTAATTGGACGAGTTGGACTACGTTTTTTGGAAACATAACTCAATGGCAGTATAGAATTGTAAGCTCCAAAAATTCGGAAAATATCGCGAAATAGATGGACGCGAACTATGAAGAATTAATGTGAAAATATTTATTCTTGTTTGATAATTATTCTTTTATAATTAACACTATACATTGTTTTTTATTTAGTCCATGTAACAAACTATTAAAGAACTCATTCTGTATCGATTACAAAGTATATTTGAAAACAACTTTCTGATTTTGCTCATTGGAATGAAATTTTTGGACTTTAATATGGAAATTGTGGTTATTTTTTTTGATAAAAACAATTTATTTTTAATTATTGTTCAGTTGAAACAACTTTTGTTTCATAAGAACTTTTCAAGGCATACTACAAATCTGCACCCTCCTTCATACTCCCATACATAATCAATATAGCAGCATGTTTGACTCTGTCTATGGTAGACCTTTGCTCTTTAATCCCTTTATACTGATTCGTAAGCTTTCAAAAATGCATTCAATGAATATTTCTTTTATAACTAGATCTTGAAGTGCAGAATCTTGCAACGTTCTCCATATTGAAATGACAGCAAAGTCTAAATCCCTTTCAGAAATACCACTATTTCTTAATTTAAGAGAATAATCAATATACATTTTGTAATTATTTACCGCCCCAGAATTTTGCTGCCCCTAAAATTTGCCGCCCCAAAACTTCCCGCCCTGAAACTCACAGCCCTCAAAAATTGCCGCCCCTAAAAATTTGCCGCCCGGGGCGGGCCGCCCCCCCCCCCCCGCCCCCCCTCGGAACGCCACTGTCGATACCCTGTATATGGAACGTTTCCGCAAAAAACTAAATACGTGGCCTACCATATCCGTCTTCTGCACACCAACGTGTGGCCTCGACGCATGACACTGAGATCCTTATTCCTATACTCCAATACTTTTTCCGGCGCTATTAGCAAGTTCATATAAGGCATTCCCTTTTTTCCTAAGAACAGTGCATCGAACTCTGCACTATGGGGATTTTTCCCAAAAATCAGGCATTAATTAATAACTCAAAAACTAAGCAAGATATTGCGGTCTAGTTTTTTGCCTTATGTTAGGTACACCGTTGCTCTATACGTGCGAAAAAGTGGGCGAGGTAGCACTTCAACCCGCCTTAAAAATAAATAAATAAAAAATATGTGTTATTTTTACATATGTATTTTTTCTACCAATTTTACATAAGAATGAATGTTTAATTATTGACGCGTAATAAGAAACAAATTTTTCGGCCGCAAACTTTATGGAATATCGGGATTCCTGAAAAAAAAATGCGGCTCATTTACTATTTGTCGATTTCTGTTCTGTTCTTACTGTCTTACTGCACAGTACTAGCACATAAAATTTCGGATCATTTTTGCCTTATAGAAACTATCTTAAGAACTGTCGCATGGTCATCTATTCGTTTTTTACTTATTACAAGCAGCTGTGCTTGCTTCTTCAACCAATTTATCTCCAGCATGATTTTTACGATTTCTAATACGCTTTAGCTTTAATGACCATCGGGAACGACTCTCTGTGTTCATGTGCTGCTCAATGGCTTAGAATTTAACTTCTGCGTTCAATTTGTTGCATTATTCGGTTAAATTTTCGCGATTCATCTCCAGAATTGCACAAAATATCCTTCCATTTTTCTTTTAAATATCTTTCATATGCGACTGAAAGACTTTGGCCTAACGCTTCTTTTAAGCAATCAAAAATAACATCTTCCCGACTCGTCACATTTTTTCATTTGGCATGCAAGTAGGCATTGCAAAAATTGAGGTTGTGTCCTAAAAAGTGAAATTTTGCAAAAAAATTCACATAAATGAGAAAATCTAAAACAGAAGCAGAATTGATAGCTCTAAAAGGTGGATAAAGTCACAGCTCAAACAAATCTAAACAAAATTTGGTAGGACTTCGCAAAGTTGAATTTTCTTTCTTTTTTTGTGAGATGAATCACGAATACCGTCAAATACAGGGACGCCACGATTAATTTCTACAGATCAAAGGCACTAAAATATAGCACATACCACAACGATTAGATTCAATCAAAAATATTCGGCAAAACTTTCTGTTTTCATTAATATTTGGCAATTACAAATTGCAGCAGAAAACACACACTTAACATTGAACTGTCATTCGTTAGCATAACCTGACTTTATCAGCTGCTCACTTAACAGAGCTCTGTTAAATCAAAAATTCGTGGTATGTAACATTGAAGACTGATGTATTTGTGGACTAATGAGACAAAAAAATTTAATTTTTGAGCACTTTTGGAAAAGGTGTTTATGCCTAATATTTGGCCAAATTCCCCATAGTGCTCTGTTAGGGCCCAAACTTAGCATTATATCCTTTAGTAAAATTGCTCTGCTTGTAATTCTTTCTATAAACGACTTGTCCGATGGCATATTCTACTTCTCGGCTACGAGTATTGTATGTCCTTTCTGCTCGTTGATGGGCCTCCAATTCACGCTGAATCTTGTTCGTCGTCCCAAGTTCGATGATCCTCTATTACTGCAGTCCTGAGGATTTGAAGAACAGAACGATTAACCCGTTCGGCTGCATTAGCTTGGGAAGAATAGAATCCTGGGCGCACGTGTTGCATTCCATATTTTTCCATCAGTTCTGCAAACGCCTTGGAAACAAACTGCTTCCCATTATCAGAATGGATAAACTCTGGTACTCTGAATTGATGGAATATATCTCGCTCCAAAAATGTAATCAGTTTCCCAGCCACTGCGCTCCGCATGGGCTGTAACCACACAAACTTGGTAAAATGGTCCAGGCATACAAAAATTACCGTGTTTCCATTTCTCGTTCTGGGATATGGACCCATAAAATCTATATACGGGGGTGCCACAGAAACCTCTTCCAACCAAATTCCAAACCAATTCCAATTCTTAGGTGCCACAGAAAGGGTCTAGCCCTATAAGGGAAGGGGTGCGGCCTAAAGTCTGGGATTTTGAAATTTCGTTTAAAATTGGATAGATAACTTCAAACCAAACTGATCTGGCCCAATGTTGGGTCAAAATGGTTCCATGTCCTTGAGATATCGTCAAAAATCCTTTTTTTATAAGCTTTTTTTAAATAGAAATATCTCGGAACCAGAGTAGCTAGAGACATGAAATAAATTGCCAGTGATAGAGAATTGATCAAAGTTTTTGAAAATTGGAAAATTGGTGACATACACTGAAAACATTTTTTGCTATAATTAAAGAAAACTTGAATGCGATGGTTTTGGCAGTTCGCGTTGGACCGCCACCTTAAAACTTTTCCTGGAATTTCCCCCAACCTTAAAGCCAATTATCAAAAAATTTGAAAAAATCGAAGATACGCTTCCTAATGAAAAATTCAAAAAATATATTCGCTTATTTTATTTACTCGTCGTCTTCACTATTTTCGTCTATTACAACATTTGCTTCATCCGACACAAAAATTCTTGATAAAATTGCTGCTGGACGGATAATGGGTGATAAGTATCTTGCATGAGCCAAGTAATAAATCACACTTGCAGCATGAGAACAACAGCCAACAGTCCTCTTTCCGTTGGGACAACTACAGCAATAACGTTGTACGCCATCTATGCTATTATTGTTTGGAATAAAAACGACGTAGACACAGTAAGACTTGCTGTTAATATGCCTCGAGCGAACCTCGAATTTTATTATTGAGGGACTCATTTTAACGAATGAAGCATCAATCTTCCTGTCCTCATTCAGGACTTCTGCTAGGTATGAGACTGCTAGCGACAGTTGGTAAGATCCAGAATATAATACCTTTAGCTCGTCTTTCGTGAGTCTTAGAAATTCCAAAAGCGATGATGTATTCAATGGACTTAATAAACTTCTTCTTCGGTTGTAACGGTCTTGCTCAACTTCTTCAGACAAAAAATTTTTAAATATTTTTAAAGTTAGATTTTTAAGATGAGAAAGTATTCTGCTTCCTAATTCTTTATCTGAGTTCAAACCCTTTCCAAACTTGTTGTTTCGATTCTGCATAGATCACTTACTTTGTTGAGATATTTGTTGTCCAGATTGTGATGTAAAAGTTTATATTTTTGAGCAATTGATCCATGAATGGCTTCGACACCCACCTTATTTTGGTGATTTTTCGAGACTCATTTGCTTCTTCGGTGTCCAGTTAAGCTTTTTTCCCTTTAAATTCTGGCATCAGAACTCTAAAGCCTTTTCCTTCTATCTCACCAACGACATATCATTAGGTCGCAAAAGCCTCATTAAATTAGAGTTGGCAAGAATTTTTTCATAATCGAAGCATCGTTTTCTTCACCATAAAACGGACCGGATATGTCAAGAACAAAGCCATTTGTGGTACAAATTTTAAAGGGCTTGCATAAATGAGTTTTCTTCTGTCCCAAATATGATTTACGTTGATAAAAAATAAGCGAATATATATTTTTGAATTTTTCATTAGGAAGCGTATCTTTGATTTTTTTTTCAAACTTTTTGATAATTGGCTTTAAGGTTGGGGAAATTCCAGGAAAAGTTTTAAGGTGGCGGTCCAACGCGAACTGCCAAAACCATCGCATTCAAGTTTTCTTTTAATTATAGCAAAAAATGTTTTCAGTGTATGTCACCAATTTTCCAATTTTCAAAAACTTTGATCAATTCTCTATCACAGGCAATTTATTTCATGTCTCTAGCTACTCTGGTTCCGAGATATTTCTATTTAAAAAAAGCTTATAAAAAAGGATTTTTGACTATATCTCAAGGACATGGAACCAATATGACCCAACATGGGGCCAGATCAGTTTGGTTTGAAGTTATCTATCCAATTATAAACGAAATTTCAAAATCCCAGACTTTAGGCCGCACCCCTTCCCTTATCGGGCTAGACCCTTTGGATAGGTAATACAGAAAGTAGTAAGTTGTAGCTTAGACCAAAATAATCAAGCCGTTAATACAAACATACTTCATTTAATCATAAATCATGTAAAACTGTCATAAAAATCGAAAAAAACTTATTATCGGTAATAAAAGTAAAATAATTAAAATTCCTTAGTTACAATTTTAAAGTTTTATTTTTCACTATTTAATTGATTTAATACAAAACAATCGAAACTTTTTATTGTGTCAATTACTACCAAAAAATTGTCATTCTTTGAGTTTTTTTGAAATTATACATGCTCAATGGCCCGTTACTATATGAAGGACCAGTTGAATGAAGTTAGTATGTTCTAACCGTTCGTTTATTTAAGTCTAAGCTATGTTTTAGTCTTAGCTTAGTCGAATTGGTTACAGTTTTCAAGTCAAAGTTGAAAGCCAGTACGGAATGAGGGGAAAACATGATAAATTTAAGACATTTTTGTAATTTTGAGTTTAAAAACCTGACTATTTTGACTTGCTACCTAGAAATGTTATGAAAACCAAGTCAATAGCAACAACTTCCTTCAAGACGTAAAGGCGAAATTCCAAATAGTTTACGAGATATGAAGTTACAAGTCCCAATTATAAGCTTAAAACTTTAAAGTTCAATAAAAAGAAAACGGCAGCTTACCAGACCAAACCCGCGAAGGTTTTTGTACTACCATCACACTCTTTCACAATTTGTATACCCTTGGAGTATAACGCTGAGTGCTGTCGCATCCAAACTTGCAGGCATATCTCAAGCTCCAAGGGTATATAAACTTCGGTCAAGCTAAACTGAGTTAGCCTCTATTTTTAGTCTCAACTCAATCAACTTTTTAGTGTTGTAGAGTGATATTTAAGATGAACCAAATGATGTATTCAATTTTAAGACTAATAACACAAGTTTACAAAAAAAAAGACCCACTTTTGCAACATGTATTTTCGGTCGCTGAACTCAAATAAATAGTATGTTTTTTCCCAGCACTTCAGGCTTTCGAGACATTCGCATAAACGTGTGTTCAGCGATGTTTCTTTACAATTGTTGGTCCTCTGGTGTCCTATTCCAACCAAATTTGTTTTAATGTAAGCTGCATTGAATACTGTTTCAGAAAAACCAATTACGAAGTTTTGATTGTGCTCATAGGATAGAAATTTTTGGATTTTAATATGTAAAATGTGGTTATTTTTTAATAAAAATCGATTTTTTCTCAGGTTTAAATAGTTTTGTAAAATTTTCAGCTGATACTAAAAATCTTGGAAAAAAATAGTTGGTAGTCCTTTGTTCCTTCTTATATATCATATTTTAAAATATATATAATATTTTCAAATAAATTATGAAAATAAATATATTAAATTAACTTATAGAAAGGCTGGCAATATAATTTTCCATTTAATATATCTCAGCTAATAATTATTTTTTTTTTTTTTTTAATTTTTTACCTAAAGGTCAAAATAATGAGGATTCAGAATCCAATTCCGCAAACTCTGATAATGAGCCCGATTTTGAAAACAGTACCGATGACGAAACTTACGTTCTTCCAAAGTCGAAACGCCGCAGCAGTAAGTAATTTGTAACGCAAACTAAAACGCCATCTAACCTATTTTTAAATCTAATTCACAGGATCTCCGTTTGGTAAGACGCGCCGCATCCGATGGAGTAAACTGGAAAAAGATCGACTTTTCTCATTGCTTGGTGACCTAAAAAATTTGGAAAACCTGCCATCTCTTCACCAATGCAACAGTATAATTCAAACGAATGAATGTTTCCACGGGCGCACTCCTGCGCAAATGAAAGTCTTTATTGACAATCAGCGTAAGGCGGAGCAGCGCAAGTCCAAATAAATTAAAATAAATAATGAATGCGAAATGAAGATTTGAAATCTTATGAACTTAAACTAAGTAACCAAATGAAAAGGAAAAAGATATCTATTATATCGACCAAGATTTGAAATCTTAAGAACTAAAACTTAGTAACCAAATGAAAAGGAAAAAGAAATGTATTATTTTGTTATTTATTTTTTATATTATTGAAAAAAACTTAAACTTAACTTAAACTTAAAAACTTAAACTAAGTAAACAAATGAAAAGGAAAAATGAATTTATTATTTCGACTAAGATTTGAAATCTTATGAAGTTAAACTTAGTAACCAAATGAAAAGGAAAAATAGAGGTTAGCTAAATCACCCCCAGTTTATATACCCTTGGAGCTAAATACATATGCCTGACAGTTTGTATGGCAGTAATGCTATATACTGGTCATCGGATTTCGACAAATCTTGTTGAAATTACGTGAAATCATTGAAAACTTATAAATACGAGCGTTGGGAGCGATAACATGGAAAACAAAAAAGTTTTTCTCACTAAGACTTTTTTTCAGACTTAACTTTTGTATGGCAGCTATACTATATAGTTGTCCGATTTTGACAAGGCTTGGTGAAATTATGTGAAATCATTAAAAACTTATAAGTACGAGCGTTGGGAGGGATAGCATTGAAAACAAAAAGTTTTTCTCACTAAAACTAGTTTTTCAACCGATCGTTCCTATGGCAGCTATATGCTATAGTCATCCGATCCGGCCGGTTCCGACAAATGTGCAGCGTATTTGTACCAAAAGACTTCGTGCAAAGTTTGGTTAAGATAGCTTTAAAACTGACGGAGGAGATAGCATAGAAACAGACGGACGGACAGACGGACGGACAGACGAACATGGCTATATCAACTCAGCTCGTCATGCTGATCAAGAACATATATACTTTATGTGGTCGGAGATGCTTCCTTCTGTGCGTTACAAACATCCGGACAATTTTAATATACCCTCCCCAAGGGTATAAAAAGACATCTATTATATCGACCAAGATTTGAAATCTTAAGAACCGAAACTTAGTAACCAAATGAAGAGGAAAAAGAAATGTATTATTTTGTTTTATATTTTTTATATTTTTGAAAAAAGCTAAAACTTAAATTAAACTTAAAAACTTAAACTAAGTAAACAAATGAATAGGAAAAATAAATGTATTATTTCGACTAAGATTTGAAATCTTATGAACTTAAACTAAGTAACCAAATGAAAAGGAAAAAGATATGTATTATTTCGACCAAGATTTGAAATCTTTTGAACTGAAAGTAACCAAACGAAAAGGAAAAAGAAATGTATTGTTTTGTAATTTATTTTTTATATTATTGAAAACCTAAAAACTAAAGCTTAATATATCAATATTATTTTAATTGCTACAATAAAGGTCTATTTGTGAAACTACGGCCGATAAATATATCGATATCTTTTATATATTTTCTTTCCAATTATGAAATCGGCTGAAACATGACATGTTATTACATCTCCGACCACTTAAAGTAAATATATTCTTGATCAGCATGACAAGCTGAGTTGATATAGTCCGTCTGTTTCTATGCTACCTCCTCCGTCAGTTTTAAAGCTATCTTAACCAAACTTTGCTCGAAGTCTTTTGGTACAATACGCTGCACATTTGTCGGAACCGGCCGCCATAGGAGCGATCGGTTGAAAAAGAAGTTTTAGTGAGAAAAACTGTTTTGTTTTCAATGCTATCACTCCCAAACTTTTAACTGATCAATATTATATACTACCACACAACTCTATCAAGTTTGATCCAAATCGGATGACTGTAGCGCAAAGCTGCCATAGGAACGATCGGTCGAAAAGTAGTTTTAGTGAGAAAAACTTTTTTGTTTTCAATGCTATTGCTCCCAAACTTTTTTACTGATCAATATTATATACTACCACACAATTCTGTCAAGTGTGATCCAAATCGGATGACTATAGCGCAAAGCCGCCAAAGGAAAGATCTGTCAAAAAGTAGTTTTAGTGAGAAAAACTGTTTTGTTTTCAATGCTATCGCTTCCAATCCTTTTACTGATCAATATTATATACTACCACACAACTCTATCAAGTTTGATCCAACTCGGATGACTGTAGCGCAAAGCTGCCATAGGAACGATCGGTCGAAAAGTAGTTTTAGTGAGAAAAACTTTTTTGTTTTCAATGCTATTGCTCCCAAACTTTTTACTTATCAATATTATATGATACCACACAATTCTAATGTTTAACGATCTCTTTAAAATTTTTGCAATTTAGATCTTACAAACAATTCCATTGCATCCAGTGCTGCCGATAGAACATATGTGCAAGAATCTTTTAATTCCGACTTAAACAACACAGATACAAGTTTTTCTTACTCCACTGAAACTCCTTTATATGACATAAGGAACTTGTCCATACCGACTGCAAAAAATATAAAAAAGTGTAAACAGTGTAGCATGCAACGTGCAACGAAATGTTGCAGGCACTCGAGCAGATGGAGGTGTAGCTGACTTGGAGGGGCACGCGCTTGTTCCGGCTATTGAGTTCGGTAGTGGGATGGGTTTGCAAATAATTTTTCCTTGTAGCCACTTGCTCGCGTTTATGTACAGCAATTTTATTAATAATTCGCGTGCGGGGTTTTATTCGATTTGATCGACACAGGGGTAGTATAGAAAAGAGACGGATTCGGAAGGACAGAAAGAAAATAAGAGCAATTCCTATGCATTGGCTGCGCAAGATCGGTTCGGCAGCCGATGCTTTATGTGCTGTGCTGGTGTTGCTGCAGCAGCTGATGCCCACCCTACCATGATCACCAGATTCCAAAGGTTAAGTTTAACCGGTGATCCCAAAAAAACATAGCTCTATTTGAAAATCATCATTCTACTTTTCAAACGATGCATGGCTCCCAATAAGTATCAACTTAGCAAATCATTTTTATATTAACAGGTTTATTCCTAACTTCAATGAACTTCATAATGGTTTGACAATTTAAAAAAAAAAAAACCTAAAATAATAATTTATCCTAGGCCATAACAATATTTATTTAATGAATAGACTTCATAAAAATTCAAATAATTAATTACGCAAAAAAAACCTGTTCGTAGCACTAATACTAAGTTGTCTTTCTAATTGTAGTATTAGGGATCCATCACAAAAAATACACAAAAAACTTTTAATCACGAATATAACCTAAGCAAGTGTGAGAATATGTAGCTGAAAACCCAGAAAATTTATATAATAAGTATATGCATGATATATATAGGATTAAATATATATAGGATATAGAGTATTAGTATATAAGATCAAATTGAGTATATAGCATTTAATATAGATTTACGTAGCACAACTCATTGATTTGAAAATCCGTTTTCTTTAACTCAAAAAAAAAGCAATAGCAATCAAATTTTGTTGGATAGTGTAGGTCGCTAGAATTAATTCGCAAACAAATTGGAAGCTTTCATTAGCCCAGGTCGGGTATAACGCTCAGGCCGAGCTTTGGTTTAGGTTATGTTGTATTAAAGTGCAAAATCAAACAATGTGGCTAAGCCTCTGCAACTTAATAGCTTATCACAGAAGGTGAAAGCTTTTCTTTTGTTTTCTTTTTGGTTCACTTACCGCACAAATCCCACGCTGAAAGATCTTTCGGTTGGGTTTTCATAGCTGGACTTGAGTAAAAAGCTTTTTTGGTTAGTTACAGCAAGAACGGTTTAAGAGCTCCAATTAAGCACATGGTCTGTTGCACAACAACATAAACAAAACGAGCTTTTTGGGGAAAAAGCTTGCTTATCACTTGAGCTCCATTAATTGATTTTAAATATTTATATACATGACTTAGTTAAGTGAAACATTCATGAGTACCAAAACACATACATAAGATCTCGCACCAGATCGATGGCTTTAAATGGTTCACTTAACTTTGAATGAAATTTAGAGCAACGTCGATGAATTTAAGGGAATTGATTTGGGTGCAACATAACCCCACACTTGCTGATTAAACCACTTGAAACAATTAACCAAAAATAGTACTCCAAATATCAGTTGAGGGCAGAATCTTGACGTGGATTTTCTCGTTGAGATCGCACTGGCACACTTGTATGGATACTGGTCACTGAGCTGGCCTGATTTGGGCGACAAAAGTCTTATGCTGTGGCAGCAGCGTGGACACGAGTTGAACTTCTAGCTGGTGATTCGCGTTTGTAATGGCTTTCCAACAATATAGGCTGCCTTTCGCACTGCAGGTCAATTTTGCCTGGATGATTTGTCGAGAGCAGCGTCAGCTGGTCTTCTCCAACTCTCTTCATGCACTGCGGACAGCAAAGAGCTTTTGAGTTATAGAACTGGGTGCCAATTCCTAAAGAGAAGAAATTGGTCCAAATGTAACTAAGCGCAAAGAGAAACGAAAGAAAATGTATTTAATTATCCTGAGGGACTGGCACCGTGAGTGGAAGGTTTGCTTAACTTTCCCAGTTGTCGATTTGCGTCTAAAGGGTGGTAAATTGCGTCTTCATTCGTGGAAGAGTTTAATTTGATTAACTCCAACTGTATAAAAAAACACGATCACTCCGTTTGCTATTATTAGCTGTTGGTAGCACTCACATTGGTTAAATTGATACACAACGCTTCTGCTTTAGTATAATTTAACTTGGAGGTACAAAATAAATTTTGATATTTTCGGGCTTAACGCGCACATCTTGACTCGACTGCAACCAGATGGAAAAGAACGACTCTGGCCGAGCGGAAATAGTAGGAAGTCGGTTTTGACAATTACACCTTCTTCTTTCCCCACTTTGGACTAGGCTTGTCAACTTGACAGCTGGGTAGGGTTTCCAGATAGCCGGATTATTAACAGAATTTTTCTCGCTGCATACTTATAGGCATACCAATACTTAGACTAAGGCTTGCAAACGATGTCTACTTTTTGGAAGAATTTTATTACAAGCGCCACTACAACAGCACTTCTGTATCTTCTGCAAACAGCTACAAACTAAATTTGCTCGCCATCTAGAGCTAAAACACAAAAAGGAGCCAGAAGTGAGAGGCCTAAAAGAGACAATAAAAGAAAGGAAATAATTGACTGCATCAGAAAAAGAGGAGATTATGTTTTTAAACTGATGCATCTCACATTGATGGAACTTTCATAGTACCACGTCAGAAGCAGTTACGTTCTAAAAACAATCCAGCAGACTTTATATGCTGCAAATCATGCCGTGCTTTTTATCCCAAGAATACTATTCGTAATCATATTAAGAATTGTCAAAGAAGTAGTCATAAAAAAGGGGTACGTGATATCCTAAAAACTGGTCGTTCAACATCTGGATTTATGCAC
This sequence comes from Lordiphosa clarofinis, assembly GCA_018904275.1. Classification (NCBI taxonomy): domain Eukaryota; kingdom Metazoa; phylum Arthropoda; class Insecta; order Diptera; family Drosophilidae; genus Lordiphosa; species Lordiphosa clarofinis. Next base: position 23,468 of record JAEIGQ010000440.1, read on the forward strand.
TCGGCGTCTAATCACATACTAAGAACAAAAGTAGCGCCAGTTTTCAACGACAACGAAGTAAGCAGAAAACTTTTATATGATCATCTAATCGTTTTATTTGGAAATGCAGAGTGCTTGAAGCACTCCGAACTGCAACACGATATGATTAGAGCGAATATTAGATATTTATCTCGTCTTCTAATAGAAGCACAAACCAAATGTCCTGAGATAAATGAACTCAAAGACCTAATTTGTCCGAAGTACCACGACACCGTCGTAGAATCTATTCGCTCAGTTGCCGAATTTGACTATGATCAAATGTTCTTCAAAAAACCCACTGTGGCGAAAACTTTATCGTGTCTTATAATAAAATTTGCCAAAATATTTTCTTCACAATGCATCAGAACAGGAGACGATGCAAAAAAGAAGTTGGTAGACGATTTTTTGTTCCAATGGGAAGCGGAAGTTTCTTTAAATATTAAAAAAAAAGCAGTTGAGGACCAATCTAAAAAAACTCGAGCTGCTAAAATTAAACTTCCTTCCGCAGAGGACATAAAAAAACTGTTTGATTATTTAAAAAAATTATCCGAGGAGTCTTTGGAAGTGTTGAAAAAGAAATTTGTCTTAAATGCCTGGACCTCATTAGTGCAAAGCACACTAATAAGTTTGCAAATTTTCAATCGCTGCAGAGCTGGCGAAATAGAAAGATTGTCATTGGAAAATTATCATGCGGGGCAAACCGTAGATGAGAGTGCCGGGTTGCACAATTACAATAACTTATCGGAAAATGGAAAAGACATTGACAAAAACTTCACCAGAGTTACAATGAGAGGAAAGCTGAATAGAACGGTGTCTGTTCTTCTTACTCCTTTCGATCGAGAGTGTGTTGACACTATATTGAATTATCGAAAATCAGCTGGAGTGAAAAGTACCAACGGATATGTATTCAGCGTTCCAAACCCGAAGCCTCTGGCAAAACAGTATATCAGAGCTTGTCCCCTCTTGGTAAAATTTGCAAATGAATGTGGAGCTAGTTGCCCTGAAACTTTGAGAGGAACAAGCCTTCGAAAGCAACTGGCTACTCACTCTGCAAAGATGTTTAATACGACATGCAAGTGGACAAGCTGGCAAATTTTATGGGACACCATAAAGACATTCACAAAAACATTTATCGTGTTCCTACCTCTGTGTCGGAAGTGACAGAGGTGTCTCAGATCCTAATGTCGGCCATGAACGTAGAAAACGATGATCAAAATCGGGAAAATTCGAAGCCGGAAAGTAAGTTTTTTATATGGATTTCGTCTGAAGTATCTTTGGAGTTCTCTAAACTGTAAGCCGAAATGAAAAGGAAAATTAGGTTTGTCCCGATAACTCGAAAGAAAAATGCACCAAAAGCTAGGTATTCGTCATTAGAGTAAAGCTTGTCCTGAAAAAAGCAACCAATACACTGTAACACATTTTTGAACTCAAAAATGTTGATTGCGTTGTGACCAATAATTTCTGCAAGGGTGTAATGGTAGTATAAAAACCCTGTCAGGGTTTGGTCTGATTAGCTGCCGTTTCCTTTTTATTGCACTTTGAACTTTTCAGCTTCAGAGTAGGATTAACGATTCCATATCTCATAACCATTTTTGACCTTTGGTTTCGTGTCTTTAGCAAACTTGTTGCGCTTGGCTTGGCCTAAAAAAAATTTCTTTTTGTAGCAATTCAAAAAACTTTCATCTTCATACTGTCAATTACAAAAATTGTCGAAAAAACCCAGCTTTAGATACTTTTTTTGTTTTACAGTATTTGTCTTTGTTTAGAAACCTGTTTTAAAGGGTCTAGCCCTATAAGGGAAGGGGTGCGGCCTAAAGTCTGGGATTTTGAAATTTCGTTTAAAATTGGATAGATAACTTCAAACCAAACTGATCTGGCCCAATGTTGGGTCAAATTGGTTCCATGTCCTTGAGATATCGTCAAAAATCCTTTTTTTATAAGCTTTTTTTTAAATAGAAATATCTCGGGAACCAGAGTAGCTAGAGACATGAAATAAATTGCCAGTGATAGAGAATTGATCAAAGTTTTTTTGAAAATTGGAAAATTGGTGACATACACTGAAAACATTTTTGCTATAATTAAAAGAAAACTTGAATGCGATGGTTTTGGCAGTTCGCGTTGGACCGCCACCTTAAAACTTTTCCTGGAATTTCCCCCAACCTTAAAGCCAATTATCAAAAAAATTTAAAAAAATCGAAGATACGCTTCCTAATGAAAAATTCAAAAAAATTTGAATTTTCCGGAAGATTGGTATGCAGTTGTTGTTGAATTTTCATATAGAGCTTTGAAAATGAGTTTGAACTTGATCGGATGTAAAACAAAAAAGTTTCATACAAAAGTTTTCCGCGAATTTTCCACACTTCCCGGCAGAATTTGGCAAAATCCTTTCTTAGTACTCACTTTCAGCATAAGATAAAACTACTGTGAAAATCTCATCTTCCTATCTTTTTTTTCAATAATGGTTTCAGCTATGTAGTTGCTTTGCTGCATCTTGCCAGGCAATTGCACACTGTTTTATTTGCGCCCTTTATTACAAAATATATTTTTTGCATTGCTCTTTAATTATAACGAATTTGGATAAGTTAAACAATAATATTAATTATTTTAAACTAGAAAATGTGACAAAATGAATGAAGTTGATTTAAATCAGATTTAAATCAAATGAATGAACAATCAAATTTTCTAATTCATTTGAATTAAATCAAAATCAATTCAATTCTGATTGGGAAAAATTGAATTAAATCAATTTTTTTTAATTCATTGTGATTTAAAGTCAAAAATGAATCATTCTTTTACAGCCCTGGTTTATATGATTAGTAAAAAAGTATATTAATAATAATATTAATGATAAATAAATAAAAATATATTATTATTTTCCTTATTGGCGTCTTCCAAGGGAAACATTACTATAATTTCGCTTAAATAGTTTTAAAACTCTTAAAATAAATTTCTATTAATCATTATTTATTTTTCTGTTTAAATATATATAATTTTACCTGGTTGAGCACCCTTTTTCCGCTATAGTAGTCGTTCTCGCGAAGCCAGTGATCCAATGGAATCATTTTCGTTGGCAAACTGCAAATAGAAAAAAATTTAATTTAAGTGATAAACAATGCAGATAGCTATAAATGTCTAGATAAATGACAAGCAATTGGCAAACACACAAAAACATTTTTGATCTGGCTACCATTTTGATACAAATACTCACTTCAGATTGTTTCCACAGGAAAAGTTTCTGCCTCAAGTCCATGCGAGGGCCTAAGGCAGGGACCGCTTCCTTTAGATCTTCTGCCGCCATAAGTTTAAGGTGATCGAACTTAATACCCGCATCTGTGAATAATGTTTGGAAACATTTAAACATTTATTTAAATAAACTGTGAGACACTGTATATATACATGTGTACAATGTAAATATGTACATTAGGTCGGACATTTTATATATGGAAAAATGTAACGTCATACTGATACCCGCTTAAACGATGCATATTTGTGTATAAAACGCATAGCAAAAAAAATTTTTGAGGAAAAATAAGGTTTAGGGTCTGCGACTTGGACTTAAAGTTTATCACTCATACGTACTGTTGCCCATGCCTACATTTTGAATTTTTTAGTAGTTGGCGTAGACTTGGTTTGAAGTCATAACATTTGACAAAAAGGAACCATGACCAATAAAAAATGTTTTTTATATAACAGACACAATATGTAGGTAAATATATTTGGTACTTAATATATTTGGTAAAAATTTTATATTACGGCAAAATTTCTACTATTTTGCGCTGTTTAATTCTAGATGAAAGCAAGTTTTAGCCGTTCATTAAGAGGCTATCAAGATATCTTTGAAGTCAGGTCCCACACTGAACTGAAGAGCTGCGCATCACGGTTGCAGCCGTTCCTGCAAATAGTCTACTTTTACTGGGCTGCTTATAAATAAGCTTCTTCAGGATCGAAAAATAATGCGGATTATTATACTACTATGGGCAAAAAATACAGGGAAATTATTCATAAATCAAAAACTCATTATTTAATATTGTCAATTCATTTCATTCCCTTGAAAGTAACCTCCCCCCACTGCCTTACACTTGTGACAACGTGTTTTACAATTTTGTTTGTGTTTGTAGGACAATTTTAAGAACATGCTGCAAAGTCTTCTTCTGGTATAGTCTTTAATTTCTTCTTCGTTTGGGGCTCTGTCTCTTTATCGATTTAAAACGGTGTCCACGGAGCAATCTCTTGAGTTTAGCGAATTGCCCATAGTAGCCAAAATGGTTTTCACTGTTATTTCTGTGGTATCTGACTAGAAGGACAGTGCGTTCATGCGTACATGGCCCTTTGTTGGAACCCCGCTCGTGGACCATGCTGACTTCAACTTGCGAGCCACACTAGTCTCACTTTCTGAAATGGGCCGTCTTTAGAATTTAGTCCCATATAAAAGCGTGGATAAATCGCATCTCTTCGTTGGAAATGGGCTCGCTTCGTCAAAATTTGGTCCTAGTCTAACAACCAAAAATACATTCGATTCCTGCTCTATTTTTATTTGTTGTTCGATTAAATTCAAATTTGACAACTTTTAAAATGATACGAAGAATTCGTCGACAGAATTTCGATTCGGTGAACGGGTCGTATACGTAATATTTGTGGAAACTTTGAAGGCTTTTCGCAGAGGTTAAAACATGATACAAAATTTTTTGATTTTTTAATTTATTATGTACACCCTAAAAGTAATCGTTTAAGATGGTATCAGTTATATTTTTTATCGGCGTCCACCCTAATGTACATGCTAGCATTTGTTTTTGTTATAATGCGCGTTTTATTTTCGGCTTGGGTGTGTATACATCCAAACATATGCAAAAATCAGTGTCCAAGCGATGCTTTGGCTGACTGAAGATCACATATATATTTTTCTTTCTTGTGCGTATGTAGCATGCACACTGGGTTTTGCATATGTATGTATGTATGTATGTATACACACACACAAATCAAACGCGCATTACAAAAAAAACAAATGCTAGCATGTACACACGTAAAATTTGCGTAGATCACACATTTTGCATACCGCAACAACACATACATACAAGCATTTGCACAATTAACTTAAAACTCACCTGCCAAATTTTGCACAACATGGTGTAAATTGTTGTTCTCGCACCACTTTTTTAGGTTTTCATCCGCCATTTCACTTTTTTGCACCTATTTTCACTTTTTTCACTTCAACACTTCACTTCTTAAAACTTTACTAAACTCCTTCTTCCAAGCGTCACAGCCAGAATGATGCCAAGCCAAAAATCGCTCGATGCTGCTGGCAAAAGGCAGATCTGACCACGATGAGAGAGGCAAAGAGAGCGAATTTGCCTTTACTCTCAGATTGATCGCTATCTCACTCTCTCAATTGGTGTTTACGTACGATTCGTGCCAAATACAATCCTTTTGGAATAAAATGTGCCCACTCGTGCTTAAAAATGTATTCCTACTGTCGGGATCACATCACACTTTTTAGGCGTAACAAATTCCCGGCATTTTTTTTCTGTGTGCAAAGTTTCAGATCGATAGCTTTAAAACTGAGAGACTACTTTGCGTAGAAACAGACAGACAGACAGACAGACGGACGGACAAAGCTCAATCGACTCAGTTCGTCGCCCTGATCAAGAATATTTCTATGCGTTGCAAACTTCTGGGCAATTATAATACCCTTTGCAAGGGTATAAATATGCCATTTTTGATAACCACGTTGAAAAAAAATTTTTTTAACATAAGACTACGTTAATTTGAAAAAGGTTTTTTCTTTAATTCAATAAAGAATGAAGTATCGAATGCTGAAAAATATTTGTCTATTGATTTAATTTGATGGTTTCAGTCAAAAAGTTGAATATTCGCTTTAAAATGCTTGTCCCTATTCAAGTGCATGGCAGTGTACATTAGGGTGGCCCAAGAAATAAGGAGACATTTTTTTTCCGCGAAATGAAAAACGCATACCCTCTATTTTTATTTTGTTTGACCTCATTGACTCACAAATTAAATATTATTGATTAAAATTTTAATAAGTGAGTTTAGCAGGCTCTAGGTCCGAAAAAGTTGTGTTTGTTCACAACTAAAAACAACTTGTGCATTATTGTACACCAAAAATGAGCTGGATGCCTAAACGGTACCGTTTCATCATTCTCCCGAATGAATCTTCAGTAGGCTTATCGCTGTCGAAGCCATCGCTTCACCTGCCTGCTAAACTCACTAATTAAACATTAGAAAGGTCGCCAGATAAATTACAAACTTTATATAAGAGACGGCACGCCTCTCTTAATTTGTAAACGAAAATAACAAAAGTTTCAAGAAACAAGGCAAACGCTTTTTTGAATGCTTGCATTCAAAATTTAACGGCCAGTTCTAAATTTTCTCAAAAAGCTGCTTCAGCTTTTGTGTTTGGAACTTTGAGCCTAAGCTAAGCTTATGTACACCAAAAGGTTGAAAGTTGTTAGCCTGACCTATTTTTACTCTTATTGTTTTTTGAGGTTCCCAACTGATTAAAACATTGATTGTATGGAAAGGCAGGTGAGGCGATGTGGTTTCGACAGCGATAAGCCTTCTGAAGATTCATTCGGGAGAATGATAAAACGGTACCGTATAGGCAACCAGCTGATTTTTGGTGTACAATAATGCATAAGTTGTTTTTAGTTGTGAACAAACACAACTTTTTCGGACCTAGAGCCTGCTAAACTCACTAATTAAACATTAGAAAGGTCGCCAGATAAATTACAAAGATTAAAATTTTTTTATAACTGTTTTGACTTAAGAGAAAAAAATAGAGGCAAGCTAACTTCGGCTCGACCGAATTTTATATACCCTTGGAGCATGATATCTGCTGCCAGTTTGTTATATGGCACCACAATTTTGACAAAATTTTGAAAACAGAAGTTTTTCTTACTAGAACTACTTTTTCGACCGATCGTTTCTATGGCAGCTATACGATATAGTCATCCGATCCGGCCCATTCCGACAAATGTTCTGCGCATTTGTACCAAAAGACTTCGTGCAAAGTTTGGTTAAGATAGCTTTTAAACTGACTGAACCCAAATTAAATTTGGGCGATATGAATTATTCATTTGGGCGTTAAGTCCGAAATAAAAACGGACATAATGCCCAAAATGTTCGGCCATTACGCCAAAATTTTTAAAAACTTAGTTAAAGTCAGTACAATTAGTAGTTGTAGTAAGGCCATATCTAGCCGTATAGAGGTTTTCCGAATTATATTTATTTAATATTTATATTTTGATTAAATTTTATTTTTGAGATTTAAAGAATTGAAAGATTTTTAGTTGGAAAAGTCTAATTAAATATTAGGTACTATTTTTAAAGAGCTGCTTTAAACTGTTAATAAATTTGTGTGCTTGAAATTGTTTAAAAGGAATAATATAGGTTGTTCCAAAGCTTAATGGCATTATAATAAAATGGCTTGGAGCTCTCCAGTTTGCATCTTTAGGATACTTAGTTTTTTGACGACGCAAAATTTAGCAAATCAAATAAATATGAAGTTTCTTTATAAATATTATTTTTGCAAAGTTAAAATTTTACCGTGAATCCATTTAAATTTTTCTTTATAAACTTTAGTATTAGGTGGGTTGTTTATGTGGATTGTAACGTGGTCAGTTAGACCGAGATTATGTACATACCTAGATATATTATTAAACGCTACTAGACATATTACTGCTCGTGAATATCTCGTATTCCAAATGACAGTGTTGAAATAGTTAAAGCTTTCAGATACCTAAATTTAGTAGACAGACTTTTTTAGTGACTTAACTGAAAGTATAGTTTTATTATTCCATGCTAACGTACTTTTTTAAGTCTATCCTAAATGAAACGAGAAAGGCAAGGCTAACTTCGTCCGTGCCGAAGTTTTTATACACTTGAAATCGCTTGTCTCAACGGTTAGCGACTTCGACCAAACTTCGCAGATCAGCTTAAAAACATTTAATATTACCCATCACCGTGATTGAGAGCGGTAATATTGAGGAAAAAACTGTTTTTCTCATTAAAATCCATTTTTCGACCGATCATTTGTATGGCAGCTACAAGAAGTAGTTATCCGATCCGGTCGGTTCCGACATATTAGCAGCGTGCAGAGAAAAGAAGACTCTGTGCAAAATTTCAGCTCGATAGCTTCAAAACTGAGGGACTAGTTCGCGTAGAAACAGACAGACGGACGGACGGACAGACTGACAGACGGACGGACAAAGCTTAATCGACTCAGCTCGTCACGCTGATCAAGAATATATATACTTTATGTGGTCGGAGATGATTCCTTCTATGCGTTGCAAACTTCTGGGCAAAATTATAATACACTTTTCAAGTGTATAAAAATAGAGGCAAGCTAACTTCGGCTCGACCGAAGTTTATATACCCTTGGATCATGATGTCTGCCTGCCAGTTTGTTATATGGCACCACAATTTTGACAATATTTTGAAAACAAAAAAGTTTTTCTCTCTGAACTACTTTTTCGACCGATCGTTTCTATGGCAGCTATATGCTAAAGTCATCCGATTTGAATCAAACTTGGCAGAATTATGTGTTAGCATATAATATTGACCAGTAACAAGTTTGGAAGTGAAAGCATTGAAAACAAAAAAGTTTTTCCTACTAAAACGTTTTTTCAAAACTATCTTTGTATTGCAGCTTTACTTTATAGATGTCCCATTTTCATACAACTTGGTGAAATAATGTGAAGGCATAGAAAACTTATAAATACGAGGTTTGGGGACGATTGCGTTGAAGACAAAAAGTTTTTCTCACTAGAACTACTTTTTCGACCGATCGTTTCTATGGCAGCTATACGACATAGTCATCCGATCCGGCCGATTCCGACAAATGTACTGCGCATTTGTACCAAAAGACTTCGTGCAAAGTTTGGTTAAGATAGCTTTTAAACTGACGGAGGAGAAAGCATTGAAACAGACGGACAGACGTACAGACGGACATGGCTATATCAACTCAGCTCGTCATGTTGATCAAGAATATATATACTTTATGTGGTCGGAGATGCTTCCTTCTATGCGTTACAAAAATCTGAACAATTTCAATGTACCCTCTCCAATGGTATAAAAAGCAAGCTAAAATTAAGATCAAAACAAAAATAAATTCTTTTGCTTTTGACCTTTGGATTGAAATTTCAAGTCCGAGTTTTACTAGATTCTACTTAATTCAAGTTCGAAAGGAACAATTGAAACAATGCTTAAAGGCTTGTATCAATCCAAAAATGTTGATTTCAAGTACAGATCCTATTTGAAAATCAAATGATCCTGACTCGAGATTGAAGCAAGTGCGGAATTCCAATGACTATGAAATGGAAACGATAATAAGGTCAATAAGGTCTTTAATATGGTGTTTTTCAGGAATGCTTTTATGGGCTCAACATTATATGCTGTCCTCACTACAACTGCATTTTGCGTTTCGTCCAAAATGTACATATTCTCCCATTTTGTATAGCCACTTGAGATGCAAAAAAGGGAATTTTGAGAAAATAAATTGGCATTACTCGTTAGCCGTTTTTTTTGCTAGTTGACGAAGTGGTCATTGTTTAACTACGCGCCAAATGGCAAAAATTTGAAAGTTGCCTAAATTGAATTAAATTGAAATTAATCAGGCCTGTTCCGAATTCCGAAAACGAGTGGAATTGTCGCAAATCGAGTTGATTGCTGTTCCGAATTCCGCAAATCGAGCAGAATTGTCGTTTTCAAAAGTTGTGCTGCAGAGTCAGCAGAATGAAAATAATTCCTATTAAAAGCATTAAAATAAACAGCAAAAATTATAAACTTATAAATTTTATAATGTTGAACATTTTAAAATCGATTAGCATCATTACTTTAAATGTTTACAGTTTAAGTGTATTTTAAAATCATTTTTTTTATAAAGATCTATAAAATATTGCGTGACAAGCAAAACCGAGCGGTCGTTTTCATACCGAGCTGTTCTGAATTCCACTTTACGTTTTAGTCGAATTCAATCGTCAATCGATAGCTGCTAGGGTTGCTTTATTTAAATTAATTTATTCGGTCAGCACTTTTTCTATTTAGTTTAGCTCTATTTAACCATATTTGACATCACATATTCAAATGTAACAATTAAAAACTTCTTTAAGTAAAAATAAATTGACTTAAAGTGTAAATAAGAGCTTTGTAAATTAAAATTAAAGCGATGATGCCAACTCTGGCTGCTGTCGATATACACAAACACGCGCGCAGGCCAGCAGTCAGCCAGCTGTTTATGAAAGCGACTTCGAAACCGAGTTCGAAAAGTCAAAACGTAGCCAAATCGTTCGGAATTGGGAACAGCAAATAGTAAAACGTTCGTTTTCGTTTCGTTTTTACTTTTTTGAAAACGTTCGGAATTCGTAACAATCCTGAATATATACTTTTAATCCGGCCTGAATTCCGAATGTTTTCAAAACGCCAAAACGAAACGAAAATGAACGTTTTACTAGTTGCTGTTCCCTATTCAGAACGGTTTGGTTACGTTTTGATTTTTCGAACTCGAAGTCACTTTCATAAACAGCTGCCTGGCTGCTATGCGTGTTTGTGTATATCGACAGCAGCCAGAGTTGTCACTAAATTGTTGTCTAACTAAATGAACTAGTGCAAAGTGTTCGTGTACAGTGTCGCGCGGGAAAATTCCCTCTTGAGCCAGTTTGGCTTTGCACATCAGCTGATTTGGTTTTTTGGAATCGTATGACTAAATTTGGCAGGTAAGTAATATTAACAAAAACAAAACAATTTAAGCGTAGTTAAGTAGTATACTATGTGTAAGCGCCCATATGTTTATATACTAACAATCAGTTTGATTTTCTAATTAAAAACAATGGATAACACAATTGCCTTCGAAGTTATGGAAGGAGACCGACGAGGAAGCACAGTTATTTGCTCGGAGAACCACATTTATAAATACAAAAGTATATACAAGCGAGAGCGTAAGTTAAAGTCGGCTCTAACCGACTTCGATATACCCGTTTCTCATGAAAAACATGTTTAACAGTGTTCTTGCGTTCCCTAGGGTGACCATCCAAAAAGTATGCAACATTTTTTTTTTTTTTTGGTGTGTAGCGGGGGGGCTTGGTTCACTTTTTTGCTCATAATTTGAGAACCGTTCATCCGATCTTTATCATTTCTTGTTGTTGTCTAACTAAATGAACTAGTGCAAAGTGTTCGTGTACAGCGTGGCGCGGAAAATTCCCTCTTGAGCCAGTTCGGCTTTGCACAACAGCTGATTTGGTTTTTTGGAATCGTATGACTTAATTTGGCAGGTAAGTAATCTTAACAAAAACAAAACAATTTAAGCGTAGTTAAGTAGTATACTATGTGTGTTTATATACTAACAATCAGTTTGATTTTCTATTTAAAAGCAATGGATAACACAATAGCCTTCGAAGTTATGGAAGGAGACCGACGAGGAAGCACAAATTTGCCTAAATTTGAAATAAACTTGATCTGCGTGCAGATAAAAGAAGCACCTCTATCTCTTACCATCTCTGAGATCTAGGTGTTCATACAGACAGACGGACGGACGGACAGACGGACATATCTATATCGACTCGGCTGTTGATGCTGGTCAAGAATATATATACTTTATATGGTCGGAAATGATTCCTTCTGCCTGTTACATACATTTTCACGACTTTACTATACCCTTTTTACTCTACGAATAACGGGTATAAAAACGATACTCCGTGCTAATAAAAACATTGGTTGTTACGAAGATGGATGTACTGTTTCCATTAATTATAATGAGACTGACGAAGTGTGCACAAAAAATTTATCATCAGGAAAACACAAGCACCCGAACCAAGAAAAACGGATTGAGGAGTTCACGCTAAAGAACAGTATCAAAAACTCAATATTTGTGCCTACTCTGAAAAGTAATAGAGTTCGCTTGGTATTCAATGAAGAATGCATGAAAAGCAAAGAAGCTGCTTCATCAGTTAACTTTAATAAAATGCAGCGCAGTCTAAGACGTATTAAATGTAAGGAAATCTTTGGGAATAAGTTGCATATGTCGGAGTTCGGAGTGTGTGAAAGTAAGATGGATGAACCTTTTTATCAAACAACGATGACAGAGGCGAAATTTTCGTATACCATGTTCATTTCACTTCCCATTACGAAAATCATCACATCACTTATACCACCAGCAAGACGTCATTACTTAATGGACGCCACATTTTCAATTGTTCCGGCTGGCGATTATATGCAGTTGCTTATCATATACATTGGATACCAAAATCACGTAAGTACTGAACAATCAGTCTTATTATGAAGTCCACGTTCTCAAAAGTTTGGTCATAAAAAGCCTGTCCTCAGATCAATTAAAAATTATTTTCCTAAGAGTACTTTGTTCCAATAGAATCACTTTGGAGCTGCTTATAATACTTAGGGCCGATTTCTGTTCTCCCCAGATAGCTGCTATGTGTTAGATAGCCATCGATTTTACACTGTTAATCGTTAGTTTATGTGACAAATATCTCTATGTAGAAGATGTGGAATCGGCCCTTAATGTATTGTTTTATTTATACGAAGTACTGTGACTAAAAAATAATATTTATGTCACCTGAGAACAGTTCTTAAGAGACCAAATCGGGTCTGAAATGAAACTTTTTAAATTACCGACTAAGTTAAATTTAATGAATATACTGATGCGCTTTTCATTTTAGGTATTTTCGTTTGCTTTTATTCTTATAAAACTTTGAAACTTTTTAAATTACCGACTAAGTTAAATTTAATGAATATATTGATGCGCTTTTCATTTTAGGTATTTTCGTTTGCTTTTATTCTTATGTCAAATAAAAACGCAAAGGCATATTATCATATTTTAAATTACATTAACACAAACCTATTTTCAATAGATCCAAATTCTTTCCATACGGATTATGAGAGAGCTATGCGAATTGCCATAAAAAATATTCCCTCAAACAAATGTAAAAGGTTGTTGGTTTCATTACTACCAGGCGTTAAGACAAAGAGTTCACAAGTGCAAAGACCTGGCCGACTTGATTCGGAAAAATGACAAGGCTCACCGCGTACTAACAAAGTTCATGGTATTACCTCTATTATGACCTAACGATATTAAAGAAGCGTTCTCTATTTGTAAGATGGAAATTTATGCTAATATTGCATTTGCCGTTCCTGATGGAGGAACATTCTTTGATCCGTTCATAAACTATTTTGAAAAACAGTGGCTTGAAAAGGTAAATGTTTTAATTACATATAATAAAAATATATATTTTTAAATCTACTATTATTTCTTATATACGTACAGGAAACTCCAATGGGATTTACTGTTTTTAAAGACGACGTCAGAACAACAAGCGCGCTTGAGGGCTACAATAGTTACTTGGCTCACCTGATTCCGAGAAATGGATAATTTCGGGATTTTTTGAAAGTCATCAGAAATGATGAATTTCAACGGTTTTACTACATTCAAAAAGTTTTGGATGGCCAGATGAATGTGCTTGCACAAAGAAAATCTTCAAGGATTAAGTCCGAGTTCATAAAATTACTAACAGAAGACTTAAAAAAAACAAAATTACTATTGGAGAATTTTTAAAGTCTGCTTCATGCGATAAAAAAACCAACTTATAAGGCGTGAACCATTGGATGGTAATCCTGATTTGAGCTCTGATTCAGAGGATGATGAAGAGTGCAAGGAAAAAACGACGAAGCCTACGAGTGCGATCTGTGAACTATGCCTTAAAAACCAAAAAAATATTTTGCTGCAGCCTTGTAACCATGCAAAAATGTGTGATAGCTGCTTGGCAAATTTAAAAGAATCTCATGACCAAGCGGAGACAGAAGTCATATGCCCGTTTTGCAGAGGAATCGTCAAATCAACCATAATAATATACATTTAATTTTTAACTCATACAAACAACAATTTGAACTAATGTAAGGTAATCTTAAATTTATTCGTAACCCGTTTAGAAATATTCGGTTTAACGACCTCGCTAGAGCAAATGTTCTCATTTGGACATTAATATTGCACTTTTTTTTTTGATAAAAATGCCTTTCGATTGCCTTTAATTTTGCTATCTAAATCCTTTTTGAAGCATCAAATGGTTTAAAAAGAATGCATAAGAACCCATGACAAACTATGTTATTGCAATTAACTGTAAGTTTTTGCTTCGCATTATAACAAAAACAATATTAATATAATGATGGAAAAAAGTGTGGCGTTCGCAATGTCGCGTAGCGAATCGTATTTTATTTTGAAGTAAAAAATCTAAACAAAATAGTTTGATGAAATAAATTCTAATAATAATAATGGCCGAATGTGGCCCAGTGGTTAGTGTGCTGGACTGCTGGGCGGGAGGTCGTGGGTTCGATCCCGCCTCTGAACATCTAATAATAAAAGTTTTTTTACTTTCTTTAGAAAATAGCTTTTACACATACGGTCACCTTCACCAGCTTATTGGCGAAAGCTGTGAAGTAACTAGCCATGAAAAAGCAAATTCTCAAACTTTGCCGTTCGGATCCGGCGTTAAACTGTAGGTCCCCTTCTCTTCTGCGAAAAATTTAAAGCACACACGCCAGAGATCGTGAGAAGCTTGGCTTGGCCCCGTTGTAGGAGCTGTATAGCCAACATTTACATATTTAAATTCTAATATACAGTTAAATTATTCAACAACATTCTAAAATTAGTCGCACTATATAGTTTTGGCAGATTTCGCTAAGTTTTACTTTTATACTGATGGCCAAAAACACTACTTCCATTTTTTGCCGCGTGCGTATCGCTTTTAAATTGGCTTTATCTTGGAACAAGAGTGCTATAAGTTAACGTAACAGAAGAAGAAAAAATAATTTTTAATTTGACTTTAATTCCATTTTAATGCGTACGAATGTCGCGTGCGACATCATGGAAATACCCATATATCCTTCTGATTTTGATCAAACTTCGCAAAATTTTGTTAAAACAGATAATATTCGTAACTGGAAAGAATAAAGACGCTACCATTGAAAACAAAAAATGTATGTATTTGTGAAAACATATTTACATAATTCAATTAATTCATTCTTGAAAATCGATTTTTATTTTTGGACCACCTAACTCAAAGTAAAACTAAAAAATACGCACTTCCAACTTATGACTTATCTTGTCAAATGACAGATTCACAAAGTTATTCTCTTGCGAAATAGAGTGACTTTTTGCACTACCTCGCAATCATTGCTCATTCCTCCAAATAATAAGAACGGTTACTTTACTCATTTGGCCCATTTGCAGCGGAATTCATACTTTTTAATGCAGATATGAATTTGGGGAAAATTGTTTGAGTCTACTACTGATTGAATGTGTTGTACTTTTGCTTGATAACACAAGTTTACAAAAAAGGCCAACTTTTGCAACAGAGAACTTTCCAACCGTTCCTTATGTATTTTTGTCTGCTAAACTCAGATAAATTGTCCGTTTTCTCCCAGCACGTCAGGCTTACGAGATATTTGCATAAACGTGTGTTTAGCGAGGTATCATTACATTTGTTGGTCGTGTGGCCACATTGAGTGTCCTATTCGAACCGACTTTGTTTAAATGTAAGCTGTATTGAATGACGTTACGGAAAAACCAAACACGAAGTTTTGATTTTACTGATAAGGTACAAATTTTTGGACTTAAAGCTCGGTATGGAGATACTTGCGAAAAGTGTGCGAAATCGCTGCACATTATTTCGTCGATAGTAAGTGCGAAATAAGTCGCTCATCTCTAGTTGCTTTGTTTTCAAATTAAATATGGCGGGACAATTTAAACTAATCAACAGCGAATATTTATGGTGGCCTTTAATGATGCAATGTTGCAGCAATAGCTTTATGTGATTTGTAATAAGCTTTAGTGAAGGCACCTAGGGTTCGGCAGAGTTTGTGTAATCCTTACTTCCTGTGAAGATTCATGTGGAGGCAGTTGTATAACTTAAATAAATCGCAAAAAAAATAAATCGTTTGTAGGTTCATCGTTACCTTTATTTGTAACTTTACAATCATTTGCTCCAATTGGCAATTGGTGCTCTTTGGACACAACTAGGGAAATGGCAGAATCGACTGTTGTGGCCATCTCATCTCGACGTTATGTACTTATAATGCAATATCATAGATTAAAAGTTGTTGTCCACGACTTGCGGCGACAAAGAAGTCCGAAGTCTGACCATTGAAAAGTTCTGCGGTTCATCCGGTCAACATACGGAATCGCCGTCGTTCACAATTGAATCACTTTGTGCTGGACCAAGTTCCTCATCATCCTTATGCCGACAATTTGGTCAAAAACGACACAAGTGGAGCTAACTGCCACTTCACATCGTTGCGATGGATACTCCACCACCGCTTTAACTCTTGGCGTGCTTAGGACGCCGCCAGCGAACGGTGGCGCTGTCCTTTACCGAAAGCCAAGCCGCTTTGCAATGATCTCCTAGCAAAAACAATTAATTGTGAACAGCATAATTAAACTTAATAAATATCTATACTTTTAGAGATCATTTTTGTCAAGCCGCTATCTCCTTTTCCACCAATGAAAAGATGTTCAGCCTTTTTAATAGTTTTGTATAGGTGTACTACTCTTTTTAAAAACTCCGCGCCGCAACACTTGTATGTATATGAGTGTCCACCGCCATGAAGAGTACGAAAAATATGTTTTACATATATTTCACACCTTCGAAATCATCTCTCATCACTTGCCTATCGGGTGACTATCGCGTGACACGTTGACGTCGGGTGGCAACGCTGTGATATCGATATGCCAATTTCGCGCGTGAACTCCATACCAACTCACGAAACAGCAACTTGCGAAATCCGTGCGAAATCATTTTTTTTATATGGACTTTTTCATTTCGCGGGTATCTCCATACCAAGCTAAAACATTAAAAATGTGGTTATTTTTTGAAAAAATCGATTTTTTTGCAGGTTTAAAAAATTCTCTAAATTTTTCCGCTAATATTAAAAATCTTAGAAAAAAATAGTTGGTAGTCTTTTGTTTCTTCTTATTTCAATTATTTTCAGTTTTCCGATATCATTGCGTTTTTTAAAGTTATAGCCCAAAAACTTTAACGGACACTTAATGTGGCCACACGACCAACAAATGTAATGATACCTCGCTTAACACACGTTTGTGCAAATATCTCGTAAGCCTGACGTGCTGGGAGAAAACGGACAATTTATCTGAGTTTAGCAGACAAAAATACATAAGGAACGGTTGGAAAGTTCTCTGTTGCAAAAGTTGGCCCTTTTTTATAAACTTGTGTAATTAATGTCAGGTCTATGTTAGATTAAGTAGTCTATAATCCATCATACGGCAGAGCATACACCAATACTCACAAATAAAAACACCTATACAAAGAAGAGAACAATTTTTTGTATTTTAATTTGTGCACTGGAAAAAAAAGTATACATAGGTACCATTTCACTAATGTGAATAAAAGAAAAAAAAGGTAAAAAAAAAATGATTAATCGTTTTAACAATAATAATGTTAATAGATATAAAAATAAATTTTAATATTTTATATTGTTTAGTTTCACCTTTTTAACATTAGTTTGAATGATAAATGTTAAACATCTTGCCGTCAGGTTAAACTCAATACCGATTTTTGCAAGTGCACAATCGACGACAAGACACCAACACAATCACAACGAATTTGGGTAAAATGTAAATGTAATGTAAATGTTGGCTATACAGCTCCTACAACGGGGCCAAGCCAAGCTTCTCACGATCTCTTGGCGTGAGTGCTTTAAAATTTTTCGCACAAGAGAAAGGGACCTACAGTTTAACGCCGGATCCGAACGGCAAAGTTTGAGAATTTGCTTTTTCATGGCTAGTTACTTCAAAGCTGGCGCCAATAGCTGGTGAAGGTAACCGTATGTGTAAAAGCTTTCTAAAGAAAGAAAAAAACTTTTATTATTAGATGTTCCGAGGCGGGATCGAACCCACGACCTCCCGCCCAGCAGTCCAGCACACTAACCACTGGGCCACATACGAATTTGGGTAAGGCAAAAACAATATCATTGAAATTGTTGTTGGTCGGTTTGCTTTCGCGAGCAACGACCAATACAAAGAAGGGAAGAATAACGGTTTTGGTTCTACGCAGTGCATACACAAGTAATTGTTTGCATGTGTTGTGTTCGCCTATACTTGGGGCCGTGCATGTATACGATCTTGCTTTGCTATCTCGGGAGCAATTACAAAAACAAAGCGTGCCCAAATAGCATAGGGCTGGGCATGGCTGCTATACACATTTTGTGAATCAATCTAGTTAACCTACCATAAATTTTAATTCATTTTTTCGGGATTAACCGCCTGTTACTTTGTCCATCGAGAAGATTTAAATGCAACAAAATTTGTGAAATTAGAAGAACCATTGGGCCGCATGCTAAAGTGGTTTTTATTAAAATGCAAGCACCCCAAGTGGCGATTAAGTTAAAAAAATTGCCATATTTTGATGAATATTTCTCTTCAAAGGCCAATTTAGGCGCTTTTGAGTTTGCTGATGTTGCTCCATTGATTTTTTTAGGAGACTTTAATATGTATACTGTCGCATAGAGCCCATAAATACAGATATTGTTGTTCGGTGTGACCTCCATGATTTTTTAAAAAGCCAAAAATACTGCAAAATGGATTTTCCGCGGTATCTTGAAAACAAGAGCTGATGGAGAAAAACCGAGACCAGTCTTGGAATCAGTGCACAAAACTGGATCAGAATTGGTCATCAATATGGCTGGACCAAAACGGCTGATGGCCAGTGTAATTAATGATGTTTTTTTTTGTTTTACTAAAATAGATATCGCTCACTTACTTCAATGCTGGCATAGCTCAAAATAATCCATTTTGAGAAAAACACATTTAAAGTTCTCAATGAATTTAACCCAGAAAAAATGGTTCTTTTGGTTTCGTGTTAATCAAGTAAAATATTATAAACTTAGAATGCTTATTAATAAAACTCAAAAATATGATTTAACTGAAAGCTGAAGTAAGTTTGCTCAATATCGACTGCAGGACAACTGAGATATGACGTTCTTGCATTAACATGAAAGTGAACCTGTTATATGATATTGCGACATATACTCATATCACATGGAAAGTAGAAGAAATATCAATACAAAAGTTTTTACACAAAATAGTACACAGTACAGCAAATATTTCTGCACCATTAAGTCAAAAATCGTATTTTTTGAGTTATGCCAGTATTGAAGTAAGTGAGCGATATATACATACAAAAGTACATTCCATATATAGAACAATGGTTCCTGATTCACTGACTAATTTCCAATATACATGAAGGTTGTAAACCGGTCCAGAACCTCTTTAAAACGGGCCGGTTGGGGTTTTCGGGTCCATCGATTTGAGCTACGAATAGAACACTTCAAATTTATAACCTCCCGAACCAAGCACCAACTGTTTTAAAAAAGATTTTTCTTAATTAAAGTAGAGATTTTCGTAAAATCGATATGATTTGGAACTAAATTTGGACTTCATATGTGAAGTGACAAAAATTAGGTCTGCTCATAGAATCATAGAATGTAAAACTTAACGCATTAAATCTACTTGGCCTTGAGCAGTCAGTTTAAAACCGCTCAACTTTTGTCATCTAATCTAGTTGACAAAGGCATTCTTCATTATGTGCGGTCCATCGTTGAAAAATAGTTGGCCAAACGTATATACATATTAGCTAACTTCGTCATTGCCGAAGTTTTTATACCTGCAAATGATTTAATAAATCAGAGTTTAAGAACGCCAGCATTAAAACAAACAATTTTTATAAATAAAAGCATCTTTTTGACCGATAGTTACTTACAGCTATAAGATATAGTCATCCGATCCGGTCGGTTCCGACTAATTATGTGCAGTAAAAAAAAATCTGTGCAAAGTTTCAGCTCGATAGCTTTTCAACTGAGAGACTAGTTTGCGTAGAAACAGACAGACAGACGGACGGACCAAGCATAATCGACTCAGCTCGTCGACCTGATCCTGTTCATAGGGTCGAAAATAAATATTTCTATGGGTTGAAAACTTCTGGGTAAAGGGTATAAAAATGGGAATATCTGGAGAACGACAAGATAGACAAATTCTTTAGGTCGATTTTTGAACTCGGCGTTCCAAAATACTTCAGAAACAGGTATCAAATCCAATGATATTAATTTTTTTTTTTTTTTAATAAATTAACATAAATAGGTTTATATATATATTTTGAAAAATTATACAAATATGGGAATAAAATCGAGGAAAATAACTAGCTTTGGCAGTGTGCCGTCAGCTTTTGTGTTTAGAACATTAAATAATACGAAAAAGGTTAACATTATCTAAACTAAAAACCTTAAGTGTGTATTCGCCGTCCGTATGTTGACGCATCTTTAATATAATGGTGTAGGCTGTTCCAGTCTTCTCCGTTCAGAATGATGACGACCTGCTGCGTTGAAAGCTGTGCCTGTTGCCAGTATAGTTTTCTAATTTCGCTTAGCATCGGACATCCTCCTAAGAAATGGCACGTGTCCTCCTTCACATTAAGGTTGAACAATGTGCAATTGGCTTCTGTGCCCCTGGTGTAGCGTCTGTTATTCAGATCTAGCATTTCGCATCTAGCTCTGAATATTGCGGAGATTTGGGTTTGGCTGTGCTTGTTGTTAAAATAGTTTCTTTCTCCCAAGGAATAGTTCAGTTGCCTGTAGATTATTCTATGTTCGCTCGCTCTTGCCTGTCCAATATGTTTTACCATAAAGCTGTTGCTGACTATCTCCACAATTTGTGAATGTGCCCCTTCCCACGAATCAGAGTTGCTGATGCAGATTGCAACACCGTGTTCCTCTGCAAATCTGCTCCAGGCTTCAAAGCACTGGGCTCTAGTAGTAGTAGTAGGTTCTCCACATCATCATATTCCTTAAACCCCCACACCTGGGATGCGTACATTAGTATTGAACTGGAGGTAGCCTGGAACATTCTGTATTTAATGCTATGCCGGACATTTGCGTTGCTTAGTACGGTTTCCAGGTGACATTAAAGAATTTAACACTCTCGATTTCCGATCCGTTCATGTGCCACTTTTCACTGCTCCTGATCCTACCTCTGTTGTTCCGTATGGGTAGAACTTTGGTTTTCTCAACATTAATTGTGAGACCCCAAATACAGCAGTAGTAGAAACGTCATCTAGCATTTCCTGCAGCATCTCCGGCGAATCTGCCATCAGAACCAAGTCATCTGCGTACATGAGAACTTTCATGTGTGTTCCTCCTACCGAAATTCCACCTCTTATCCAGTCAACTATGTCATCGATGTAAAGTGCGAATAACAGTGGACTTAGCAGACAGCCCTAACAAACCAGTTGGACACCTCTGATCCATCCCATACCGCTGCCCCCGCTCCATCGTATAAGTTTTGCAGCACTTTTATAAATTTGAATGACACATTGAGGTTGCTTAATTTGTACCACAGGCTTCTTCTGTTTATGGTGTCAAAAGCGGCTTTGAAGTCCACAAAACAGCAATAAAGTTTTTTACTGGCTTGCAGGGCGGAAGTTGCTATGGATGTGAGCGCGTATATTGCGTCAACAGTTGAGTATTCCTGCCTGAATCCAAATTGGAATTCGCTAAGTTTTGAATTTTTATTTACTCATTTCTCCAGTCTGGTAAGCAAAACCGATGCAAGGATTTTCACGTGGACATTTATAAAGGATATCCCCCGATAATTATTGAGATCTTCGTGGTTGCCTTTCTTGTGGATGGGATATATTATACTTCTTTTGAAAATTGTCGGGAAATAGTCATTTGCTCTAAGCCTATTAAACTCATCTGTAATACAGCGTATAAAGGACTCCGGTGCATGCTTGAAAAACTCCGCAGGAACTCGGTCTTCGCCCGGTGCCTTGTTTAATTTGTCCTTATTTATGGCCGCCATGACTTCCTCTTTCGTGATTGCTGAATCCAGCTCTTCGTCTTGCGTTTGAGGGAGACTGTAGCTAAACTGGACTTTACTTAGATCAGGGTTGATATACAGCAGCTTTTCAAAGTGTACTGCCATTCAACCTTCGTACCAGGGTCCAAAAGGTTTAGCTGTCCCTTACAGCTGATATTTCTACTTCAATTTTGGCGTAGTATTCTTTTAGCTTCTGTCTGCAAAGGTCCTTGTAAGTACGGTTGGCGTTTTGATAATCCCGTTTCGATGCTGCTGTGTTTTCTGTCCTGATCATGCGCAGTTTCTGAAGTGATACTGCCCTCGCTGCGTCGCAAAATGTGTCGAACCATGGCTGTTTAAATTCTCTTTGGTTGTTGGTTTGCATACAGCTTGCTGCTGTCTTAATACATTCTGTTAGCAGCGACATGCTCAGCTCGTTGTTTTCGTAGGTGTGCTGTGATACCAATCTGTTCAGTTTTGTTGTGTATATTGGGGCTAGACGGTCCTTCCATTTTAATTTGGGGAGTAGTTGTTGCATGGGAGCCATGAGAGAGGGTGCGAATTGCGATGCAGTTACTACTATTGGCTGGTAATCCGAATAAAGTTGATCTTCGACTTTCATGTCATTTATTACGTTTTTCCAATCTCCTCGGATCATACAATAGTCAATAGTCGAGCTAGCTTCACCTGTTATAAATGTTAGCTCGCCAAAAGAGTCACTTTGGGTTCTACCGTTTATAATGGTAAGGCGCAAATTCTCGCACATTTCAATAATTTTTTTGCCTTTATGATCCAGTATTGTATCCTTAGCTCTTCGATGATAGGCGCCAAATCCACTTGCAGTGCTTGGATCTTCAATTTGTAACTGTTCAATGCCTACACGCGCATTGAGATCTCCGATAATCATAATATTTTCTGCTTCAACGTCGCTCAGCATGTTGCAAAGATCATCAAAATCCACCTGCCAGTTGTTGCAGTTGAAGTACACGCGAATAATTAAAAACGGTTGGCCTTCTATTGTGAAATTAAGAATTGTTTTATTCCCGATAGTTGAGAATGATTCTTTGGCGTTGCTCATGAACGATTTTCTCGCACCGCAGAGGAAGCCGCCTGAAGCTCGCCCTCTGGTTGCAGTTCTGGTAGCTAGAGTCCATCTCGTATGGTATTCGTAAAAAAATGTTTCGTATTCTTCCGCATTTTTTTCGAACAAAGTCTCGTAGTGTAAAAATATCTCGTTTCGCCTGATGAAGTTGAAGAAGTTGCTATTTAACCGTTTATTTGCCAGCCCGGCAATGTGTAGTGGCGTTTGTCCTGTAAACAAAAGACCTTAGCCTAAAGTAAGCCTAAAAGTAGGTGCCACGTATTTCCGGGCAAGGCAAGCTGGCTTCGCTGACCCCTAGCCACGTTCTTTCACTTGAAAAACCTCCAGCCGAGAAGACGTGCCAGTGTGATAGCTAATCAAGCGCCAGGTTTAACCTTAAACCTTGCTAAACAGTTTCCAAGCGCAACTAAACGTCTGAGCGCAGCCGCAGTGAACAATTGTTGAAGCCAAATTAGTTCTAAAAACGGAGAGCTTCGTTCCTATTGGCGTGGCGCAACGAAAATTTATTTTCGGCAGTTTTCCTCGTAGCAAATCGTCATACCTTTTGGTGAGTGAAACCTTTTAGCTTGTCGATGTTGCTCAAGCTAACCCACAGGAAGCTTTCCAAACCGATCTTGATGAAGCTGAGGGGGGAAGAGTGAAAAAAAAGCTTAACCCGTTGCCGCCTACATCGGCACACAATTATTTGCCGCCAGCAATTGGTAATTAAATTTAGTTCGCCCGTTGCCTCGGCATCCATAGCGAACATAACCTCATAATTTAGGAGTCGGAGTCTCTAAGCCACCTAAGCTAATAAGCTACACCAGTTGCCGAAGAAGCAGCAATGTTTAGTGCCACCCAATCAAACTGCAAAAACCTCACCCAAAGCCATTTATACACCAGTGTAGTGCAGTGAAATCGAAGAACATTTCTCTATTAAAACGCCCAGTGCAGACCCTGAGGCTCTAGTTGGAAAAAGTAGCTAAACGACATAAGCATAATCTGTAAAAGATTCGAAGTACAAAAATTAAGCCAAGTGAAATTTAAACCAAAGGTGCTCATAAAATCCCAGCCTAGGCAATTGTATGCTTAAACATATTTTTTATTGTGACAAGTGAGCCAAGAGCTCCACTGCCAGGAGCGAAATTCTTCAACCTTTTTTTTATTAAAAATTATTTTTGTGTTGTGGAGGACCAAATTGGCTTGAATGATGGTGATGCCCTCCCTAAATTAAACTAAACCCGAAAACTAAAATAATCTTAAAGCAATACAAATACTCACCAGCTGATCGTCTCGGACAAAGATCTTTCGCCGAGGGATATTCAATTAACCGTAAGTTTTTGCCCATGGGGCAATAAATAAACATAACATTCCAGAGAGTACGAGCTGTTAAGCTAAGACGCTCTTGCTCTGTCTGAATTTGCTTTTATTGCGTTTGGATTTGCCTCTCCTAAATTACATGAAGGGAGACTAAACTCCCCCACTTAAGTAACCACCCACCTGAACCAGACCCCTTTGGTCAGTCCACAGCTTGATCCAGCCGATATTAAAGAGAAAAATGCGCTCCTCTCTTAAGACGACTCTCACTACCTCTCGCCTGTGATCAAAGCCTCTGTAAAGCAAGCCCCGTTTTTCTTGGTGTAAGTGCACGCATGGGCTGCTGATAAGCCGCTGCAGATGAGCTAGACCAAAGCAAATAGGCAAAATCAAGATCGCCGCGTACCGTTACGAGGCAATGTTTGGGTTAATGCCAAAACCTTATGCTTGTTCAAAGCAGCTGATCTAGCGAATACAGTGGCACTTCACTTAAGTGGACCATCACCTATTCACTTAGATTATTATCTCTCTCGTTAATTATTATTATCAATTATTATGATTATCTATATTAATCCTCTATTCTAATTACCCATGCATACCAATAATTAAATGGCGAATTGTCATATTTACTTTACTTTTCAGCATCCTTGGTCATTTAATTTCACTTGAGCTTAGATAGTAGTAATGGAATTTTTTTTATAAGTTTATTTGCGAATAATTTCCTACTTAATTAGAGTGTAATTCTAAAATTAAACATCGACCCTTAACGTTATAAATTAGCCTTTAGAAGCAACAAACCATATTATTTTTAGTTATGATTAGCCGTCATAAACATAATGAAGTCCCTAATTAAATTTATAATGAAGTCTGAGTAAAAGTTTTTCATTTCCGGAAATCATGAAACGCCGACATGGGATAGAGTGACCAACTAGCCGTTGTTCAAGGGATCACCAATGGACTCCAGTTCATGCTTGCCACTGGTGATCATGGTAGAGTGGGGAACTTGGCCGCTATGGGTCTCTGAATCAACTTCCTTTACTTTTCTTCTATTCTCCTCTCCCGTATCCTGCCTCTTAAATTTTCCAGGACTAAATAACAGGCTCCCGTTTACCCTAGAATTTCCAAAATCAACCCGTGATTATTAAAGTTAAATGAATAAGTCCTAACGAACGAGTGCGTAACCTGCCGTAACATTATTTTGGACCTACCCCATAATGCCGACGAAGATAGCCGGATCCAGCACGGATTCCGCACGCGACTACTTTTTACATCAGCTCGGTCAGGATGCAGCCATTCGTGCATGCTACAGATCTTATTATTTATTTAATTTTATTTGGCGCCCAACTTAGGGGGCCCGAATGATCCGGCAGCCCCTTATCAAAACAGCAACAAATCTTCAGTCGCTAACGCCTGACTTAACTCATTTAGTCCTGTTTCGTTCAATCCCTTTGTCCTGATTTAGTGGTTTAGAAGCTGAGGACTCAATGGTAGTTTCAGAATAACTCCATTACCTGGCTAAAGAGAAACCCTTAATCGAATTCACATTTGCTCAGAGTTGCTGGATGAGTTTAATCTTCGCAATAGATTCAACGCCGCAATTTTGATTAGCTTTTTATTAGCTGTGGAGTTGTTGCTGGACGAAGGTTTTCATGGACGAGATCTGTGACCTGTCGCTCAACAGAAACAGAGTTAAAGCATACGCTAAGTTGTCAAGTGGCAATGTGAGTGAAGTAAATCAAGTTCACTGGCCCGATAACTTATTCCTCTCCCACAATCCAACTCATTTTTCCTTACTATAGAATGAGTGAACTTAAACATCTTGTTTTAAGTTCAGATCAGTTCACCTCTTCTTCTTTCTTTTAAAATTTTCTCGAGCTTATCAAAATATTTCTGGATAGGATACTCGAAGTCACTAGACCTGTCATCCTGGACTGGTTTTCTATCTTTTGGTTTAGAAGCCCATATGTCGACCTTTACCCATGAAAGCAAATTATGATTTCCGGATACCATTTATGATTTTGTTTTTGAATTTAACTCAAAGAAATATTTCTAGTGTTTATAAGTACATTTACATTTAGTAGGCAGTTAGGCAACATTGAGTTTTAGTTTCTCTAGTTCCAATTTGGAATTGTTCTTGGGTCTAAAAAAAAAGTATCTTTTTTGTCTGGCGTAAGCTGTCATGTGTCTAGCCCGCAGCTGTGACGATTTGGCAGGAGACATACAGTGCTACATCTGCCTCAAGGACATAGAATACACTGCTCAGTTGTTGACTACCAGCTGTAGTCACACTTTTCATTGTGTGTGTTTCAACACCAGAGAAACAAACCGCGAGTTTTGTCCTGTTTGCAAAGCACAGATACAAACATCACTGCTGAACTTAACTGTGAATACAGAACTTAGCCAGTCCACCCAGAGTTTGCCATCTGCATCAATGCCAGCCCTTACGAGGAGCCAAAACAGATTAGAAAACCCTAATCCTGATAACATGGAGACTAATCAGTTACATGATCAGCCCCCTCCGGTAAATTCAAATGTTAACACTGATCCTCCCACTTCTGCTAGCCAAATGCAACAAGCGATAGCTAGTGCAATGGAAGCTGCAGCAGTAAGACAAACTGAGATGCTGTGTCAGGCCATGAATGCAGGCTTTCAAGTCCTTTTGTCTGCTTTAAATTCTCGCGTAGATCAACCTACAGCTCCAGCTGGTCATCCCCCAGTTGACCCTATTATTAACTTAGAAGACCAAACTTCTTCCCGTTCTGCTACCCCAACACCGGAAAATTCCTCCATGAGCTCCGACTTGCGCCCTGATCGAATCAGCCAGATCATAAGCAACTGAAAAATTAAGTTTTCCGGGAGATCGGCCATGACTGCTGATGATTTTATTTACCGTGTCGAAGCCTTAGCCAAACGTAAGTTATCTGAAAAACTTGAGATTTTAGCGTGCCACATCAGCAATTTACTCGAAGGCAGCGCTAGCGACTGGTACTGGCGGTACCACAAAATTACGCACGCTTTTGGGCAACATTCTGTGTTGCGTTTAAAACCCAATTTAAAGATGAGAGAACTGACGTAAACATTCGTGCCGCAATTGATCGCCGTAAACAAAAAGAGGCGAATCTTTCGATGAGTTTTACGAACCGATTGTACTTTTAGCCGACAAATTGTCTGTTCCCTTGCCAGAATCTTCGATTCTAGAGTCTGTGCGATCCAATCTACTTCCTGAGATGCAACACGAATTGTTATATGCCAAGATTAGCTCGATGTCCGAACTTAGACATGTAGTGCGTACTCGTGAGATATTCGTTCAAAATTTGTTGAAGCCGCAGGCCATGAAAATACGAACCGCACCTCGTCGCTCAATTCATGCACTCGAAATGGAATTCGAATGCGAGTCCGATATCAGCGAAAACGACATCTCAGCCCTTGAACTTTCGTGCTGGAATTGTGCCAAAAAAGGTCATCGCTACCAGGATTGCGTATCCGAAAGACGTGTCTTCTGCTATGGCTGTGGCCAAGCTGATACGTACCGACCCTCTTGTCCCAAGTGTAGCAGTGCAAAAAACTACTCACCTCGTGCACCTCTGAAAAGTGCACGCAGACCAACAGCTTCGAAAGCCACCAACACGGACTAGAAGAAACTAACTCTTCGACTCCCTATACCCCAGACTTGTCAACTCTTCCGGTTATACCTTTTCACAATCGTTCGAAACAACCTCAATATCGACCCAAATCTTGTAAGATGGAAAATGCTTTACGTTCAAAACGACGACGCATCGATTTCCGGCGCATCCGTAAATTAGAGCGTAAGTCACTGATAGCTGCCATAGTAGACCACGACGTTCGGCCTTATGCACAGGTAACCCTATTGGGCAGATTACAAAGTGGGTTAATGGATACTGGCGCTTCCATAAGCTGCATCGGTGGAAGTTTAACTAAAGAAATACTTGAAGAAAAGACTCCCCTTAAACCCAGTTGTTCCACTGTACGCACCGCAGATGGAAATAATCAAAGCATTGTCGGCAAAATACGCACTTCGGTCTGCTACAATGGCAATACGAACTCAATTACCTTTTATGTTATATTTATTATATTATTGGTTCAGCCATTATATTTAGGCATAGATTTTTGGACAGCATTCCAATTGCTGCCCTCAGACTTGTCTAATAAAACGATGTCCGCCCACCTTGCAGAATTGGATTCGAACCAACTAAGACTCTTGTCCGAATTTCAGCAAAGTAACTTTGCAAAGGGTTTCAATGCCAACGTTCATTAGAGCCAGAATCAGACGCAAATTGGGACAAAGTTATTTCGAATTGGAAGACCTGCAAGGAAGACTAGTTGGTAAATTCCACGCAAAGGACATTAAGCAATAAATCGATGACCTTTTTGAACAGCTACAAGCGCGGATCACCCTTGTTGCCACCCACCAAGTGTGATTTTGGTCGGGGGACTTGTAGTGGCGCTTGTCCTGTAAACAAAAGCCCTTAGCCTAAAAGTATGCACTTTAGATCTGTATCCTAAAAGTATGCAGCAAGAGTTGCGTCGCCCTTTTTGTTTGTAGCAGATAGTTTGAAGCCAATAAATAAACTGGCATTAATTAATTTTTGACTTCGCTGGCCAATAAGCAGCACCGGTAAATTTAAATTAAATAGTCCATCATTAAAATATTATTTTTAATACCTTTGATATCGGACATCGAATATCGACTGCCTACACTCGGTAAGTCCTAAGCAACCCCGCGATAGTACTCGATATCGTAATCGGAAAATACATCTCTAGGTGCCACGTATTTCCGGGCAAGGCAAGCTGGCTTCGCTGACCCCTACCCACGTTCTTTCACTTGAAAAACCTCCAGCCGAGTAGACGTGCCAGTGTGATAGCTAATAAAGCGCCTTAAACCTTGCTAAACAGTTTCCAAGAGCAACTAAACGTCTGAGCGCAGCCGCAGTGAACAATTGTTGAAGCCAAATTAATTCTAAAAACGGAGAGCTTCGTTTCTATTGGCGTGGCGCAACGAAAATTTATTTTCGGCAGTTTTCCTCGTAGCAAATCGTCATACCTTTTGGTGAGTGGAACCTTTTAGCTTGTCGATGTTGCTCAAGCTAACCCACTTATTCCTGTGCAGCTTTCCAAACCGATCTTGAAGAAACTAAAGGGGAAGAGTGAAAAAAAAGCTTAACCTCGTGGCTGAGCCACTCCCGTTGCCGCCTCCATCGGCACACAATTATTTGCCGCCAGCAATTGGTAATTATATTTAGTTCGCCCGTTGCCTCGGCATCACCCTAATTTCCTCCTTTCGGTACCTTTTTATCCAAAACTAAAGGTCTGGCCCCTAGTACCCGGCTACCAACTCCAGAGCCGATGATCCATAGTGAACCTAACCTCATAATTTAGGAGTCGGAGTCTTTAAGCCACCTAAGCTAAGCTAATACACCAGTTGCCGAAGAAGCAGCAATGTTTAGTGCCACCCAATCAAAGTGCAAAAACCTCACCCAAAGCCATTTATACACCAGTGTAGAGCAGTGAAATCGAAGAACATTTCTCTATTAAAACGCCCAGTAATGGAATTTTTTTTATAAGTTTATTTGCGAATAATTTCCTACTTAATTAGAGTGTAATTCTAAAATTAATTAATTATAATTAACGTTATAAATTAGCCTTTAGAAGCAACAAACCATATTATTTTTAGTTATGATTAGCCGTCATAAACATAATGAAGTCCATAATTAAATTTATAATGAAGTCTGAGTAAAAGTTTTTCATTTCCGGAAATCATGAAACGCCGACATGGGATAGAGTGACCAACTAGCCGTTGTTCAAGGGATCACCAATGGACTCCAGTTCATGCTTGCCACTGGTGATCATGGTAGGGTGGGGAACTTGGCCGCTGATTAACACCCCAGCGCGGTCTTAACACAGCTATGGCTCTCTGAATCAACTTCCTTTACTTTTCTTTTATTCTCCTCTCCCGTACCCTGCCTCTTAAATTTTCCAGGACTAAATAACAGGCTCCCGTTTACCCTAGAATTTCCAAAATCGACCCGTGATTATTAAATTTAAATGAATAAGTCCTAACGAACGAGTGCGTAGCCTGCCGTAACATTATTTTGGACCTACCCCATAATGCCGACGAAGATAGCCGGATCCAGCACGGATTCCGCACGCGACTACTTTTTACATCAGCTCGGTCAGGATGCAGCCATTCGTTGCATGCTACAGATCTTTGTAATGGAAAAAGGCGAGTGGTTAGGTTGTGCTGTGTTGCATGGAGCAAAGCAATTTAATATTCGAGGGCTCAGCGCTCCCCTTTTTATACCATTCTGTTACATGGAGTCTTATGGGGCTAACTTACAATACATTGGTGGATCTTAAGTTCTAAGGATTACCGTTAGTTGCTTATCTAAGTTTAGTTGGTGGATCTGATGTGCTGTTTAATCCGGTTAGAGCTGGTTTTGTCTTTTGAGCTTTCAAGTTGTTCTTGAACATTCTTAAGCCTAAAATTAGGCTTCTGGATTAATTAGAATTAAGCTTGCGTATTAATAAGACTAAAACTATGTTACACCTCCCTTTTTGGAAAAAAAAAATATTACGTATAATTTTTTTTTTTTTTTTTTTTTGAATCTATTACAAAGCTAGTATTAAAATTTTTTTTTTTTTTCAATTTAATATCTTTATTCGATTAGCATGTACAATTTGTTGCTTTTCATTTTTACCTTTTACTGTAATATTGTTATTTTCATTTATTTTTACTATTTCATATTGTTTTCTAGCTTATGTCCTGTTTCATTTTTATACCCGTTACTCGTAGAGTAAAAAGGGTATACTAAAGTCGTGCAAATGTATGTAACAGGCAGAAGGAATCATCTCCGACCATATAAAGTATATATATTCTTGATCAGCATCAACAGCCGAGTCGATATAGCCATGTCCGTCTGTCCGTCTGTCCGTCCGTCCGTCCGTCTGTATGAACACCTAGATCTCAGAGATGGTAAGAGATAGAGGTTTGACATGTATGGAACAAATGCTTCTTTTATCTGCACGCAGATCAAGTTTATTTCAAATTTTGGCCACGCCCCCTCCCGCCCCCGCAATTTAAAAAAAACGTTATATCTCCTACAGTTTTGAAGATAGACGATTTGTACCTTCTAAAGATAGTTAGTAATTAGCAAAATGAATCGATTTGCCGAAGAAACGATCAAGATCGGATGAACGGTTCTCAAGTTATGAGCAAAAAAGTGATACAAGCGCCCCCGCTACCCCCCCTCCCACCATAAAAAAACATTTGCATACTTTTCGGATGGTCACCCTTAGGAACGCAGGAACACTGTTGAACATGTTTTTTCATGAGTAACGGGTATATCGAAGTCGGTTAGAGCCGACTTTAACTTACGCTCTCGTTTAGTAGTACTTTTTGTCCAATTTTTAATTCTGAAACTTTACTGTCTTTGTCATACCTTGTTTTTTTTGTATTTCTTTGTGCCTTTTAAGCATTATGCTAGCTCTATGTTGTGCCAACTGCAGCTTGTATTTTATTTCCTTTTCGTAATCGTCAAGATTGTATATTGGGTCAATTTTGTTTGTAGTGAAAGGTAGTTTCTGTGGTGTCTTTCCATAAACTAGTTCGAATGGGCAATAGTCGTGAACTGATGAGGGAGTTATGTTATAGCAGTACGTGAAGTACTGCATCCAATCATCCCAATCGTCTTTTTTTATTGATATATAAGATCGAATGTATTCATTAAATGTTCTGTGGTTTCTTTATATTGTCCCTAATGTTTGAAGGTGGTGAGCTGTTGAGTTAAATTTTATGATTTTAAAGTTTTTGCATAGTTCTGATAAGATGGAATTCATGTATTCTGTTCCCATGTCTGAAACAAGGGTACGCATGGGTCCAAACAAAAGAATGCATTTATCAAATATTGCCTTAGCTACTACTTTAGCGCTTTTATTAGGAATCGGTACAGTTATTAGATATTTTGTAAGATCGCATATGAGTGTAACTACATATTCGTTGCCGTGTTCCGTTTTTGGAAGAGGGCCAATTGTATCTACCAAAACAATATCAAACGCTGTGGCTGGAGTGGGAGTCAGAGTCATTGGTGATTTTGTATGTGTTGTAACTTTGGCTAATTGACATTGTTTACAAGACTTGACATATTTAGTTACGTCCTTCGTCATGTTTTTCCAGAAATAATGTCTTTTAATTTTTTTTAATGTTCTGGTAATTCCAGTGTGACCCCTTACTGTAGGATTGTCGTGAAAAGTTTTAGAATTTTTTCAATTTCGCTTTTGTTATTTATGTTGACAATATGCGGTAATACGGCTATTTTTAGGTTTTTGAGGCACCTGTTGCCGATTCGCTTGAAGTCTTGTATTGTTACAAGCTCAAATATTTTTTCAGATGGGCTCATCTGCAGATTGTCAATGTGCCGTGCATTGGCTCTTTCTCAAGCCGTGGAAAGAACTGATTGAGATCGAGTATTCCATTAATGCATGCTTCATTGAGTGGTATATTTGCGATAGAGGATTTTCCTCTTTTGAGTTGACACTTGTCAAAGGAAAGTTGTAGTTTTGGAAAGCTTTTAAATTCACTATATTGTATAGCGTCATAAACCATTAGTGGGTTATGCTTTGAAGTTTTTGTAATTGAGGTGCCTTTATTTTCTGTAGTCTTAAATGTTTCTGATCTGGTAGAAACTTTATAAATGTTATTGCTGGCTGATTCCTTAATGTCAGCGAAGTCTAACCGAGATAATGCATCTGCTGCAAAATTTTCTTTTCCCCTGATATACTCTATGTTAAAGTCGTACTCCTCTAAGTCTAGTCTCATTCTAATCAGTTTTGATGAAGGGTTTTTAGTGAAAAAAGATATGTTAGTGGTTTGTGATCAGTTTTTATTAGGAACTTTGTACCGTAAATGTATGGTTTAAAATATTGTGCCGCCCAGTGTATTGCGGTTAGCTCTTGCTCAATTGTGGCCTTGTTGCTTTCACCTTTAGTAAATGCTCTAGATGCAAATGCGATGGGTAATTGTTTGTCACCGTATTGCTGACTTAAAACAGCTCCACATGCATATTTACTCGCGTCTGTAGTTATGCAGAATTGTTTGTCATAATCAGGATATTGAAGTATTTGAGGACTTAGTAATTTATTTTTCAAGTGTTGACACGCTTGTTCACAGTCTTGTGTCCAATTGAATTCAACTTCCTTTTTTGATAGCCGAGTAATGTGTCTTGAAAACTCTGCGAAGTTAGGAATGAACCTACGATAATAGTTACGAAATGCTATAAACCTTTTAGCTTGATCTCCATTTTTGGGCGTGGGGTAGTTTTTAATAATGTCATATTTATTATCGTCTGGTAAAATCCCATTTTTCGTGCACTTATGCCCCAAAAATATAACCTCATGTTTAAAGAACGAACATTTATCAGGATTTAGTTTAAGGTTATATTTTCTACAAGTTTCGAAAACATCTTTTAGGTTGCTTAGCATGTGTTTCTTCCTATTACAATCAAATCATCCATATAGAGGAATGCTTGTGACGGTGAAAGACCTGCAAATGCTAAAGTCATCATGCGCTGGAATGAGTTAGGTGCTACTTTTAATCCAAAAGGAAGACGCTTGAATCTGAACGATCCTTGCGGGGTCGAGAAGGAAGTTATATCTCTGGAATTCTCCTCCAATTCAATTTGGTGAAAGCCTGACATCAGATCTAAGCAAGAAAAGTATTTTGCTCTACCTAATTGGTCAAGGACGTCATCCATCCTTGGTAGTGGGAATTTGTCTGCCAATAACTGCTTATTTATTTTGCGGTAATCGACAACTAGTCTCCATCGCCTTTCAGAGCTCCCTGGTAGTGACTTTTTGGTACCAAAAGAATTGGGCTAATAAACTCTGACATGGAGGGTTCTACAAGACCATTCTTAATTAGGTTTTCTACCTGTTGGTCGATTTCTGCTTTTTGTGTGTGTGGAGTTCTGTAGTTTTTAATGTACACTGGGGTGGTATCTTTCAATGTGAGTTTTTGTTTATAAAAGTTGTTGGCAGATATATGTTCACCTTCTAGAGCGAAAACATCGGTATATTCGGAACAGAGTTCAGTTAATGACCTTTCTATAAATGATGGAAAATGTTTAACCAATTTCTTCATTATTAATGGTCTATGCTCATCACGTGTGTTTCGAATATTAATTATATTATAGATGGCTAGGCTTTCGCTTTTAATGGTTGTTTTTGAAATTCTTGCATCTTTGTTATTGGTGTTTATTATTCTCACATATGGGCTGTTCTTGCTTAGGATAGTGTTAGCTATGAAAATTCCTGGTTGTATTTCTTGATTCGGTACTAATAACTCATCTTCCTCCTTATTAATTTGTATTGGCCTGATAACTTCTGAGCGAGCTGGGATAGTAAATATTTTTGAGTGTGGCGAAATTTTCATTGGTATGGCAATTTCGATATTTAGGTGAGTGGGTCTGATCAGTAACCAATTTTCTCGCTCTTGGTAGTCAAGTATGCAATTATATTTTTTAGAAAGTCTAATCCTAATATACCATCGCATGGTATAGGAAAATTATCGTTGACTACCTGAAATGAATGGTTAATATTTGTGCAATTTAATATGAGGTTTAGCTTAGTTTCACCTAGTGATTGAACTATGTCTTCTCCGATTCCATTTAAATTGGTGTATTTTGATGAAATTATATGTAAATTTTTAAATAGCTTATATTTTTTTTATTATGAAATATCTGCGCCAGTATCTAATAGAAGTGAGATTTTGTTAGTGTTGTCTGAATTTATAGTAATGTAGCTGTTTAGATTTAGACTTAGAGTATATATTGTATTTGTTTTTAGTCTGTACTCAGGGGAGTTTCGTAGTTTTCCGACTGTGTTTCTTCATTTGCAACGCGGACATTGTTGTTGCTACCACTATAATATCCGCGAATATCTTTATTATTTTGTCGTTGATTGTTATTATTGTTCCTATAATTATAGTTTGTATTGTTGTTGTAGTTGTTTCTTTGTTTATTGTTTTTGTCGTTCAAATAACGTCCTTGAGGATGATTATTATATTGATGGTTGAAACGGGGGTTTATGTTTCGTTGATTTGAAAAGAGTATAGCGTTTTGTTGGTCGCTGAATTCAGTGCAACTGTTGACAAATTTCGAAACTGCTTCATTCATATTATTGAATTGGCCAGCTTCCATAACAGTCTTAACGTTTTCTATAGAACAGTTTTTTATCATTGCTTTAACGGCTACCTGCGTCGAATATTTATTTGCCACTTGCATTGGTATTCCGTCTTTAATGTAAGCATTTTCTAGGGCTTTGGCAAGTTCAACTATTTCATTAGTATAGTTGTTAGCTGATTTATTATTTTGTCTTATATTCATTATTTTTGCATTATTTTGAGTGCTTAACCTCGTTTTAATATCTGCAATGGTCACCTCATTACTGATCAAAGGGCATAGCCGGATAAGCCTGGGAAAACTGCCCCAGCAGATTTTTGAATATTTTGAATCAGGGATGGTAGCTATTATATAGGAGGGTATGCATGCCAAACTTCAAGTCAATAGGTCTTTTGGTTGACGAGTTATCTGCAGAAATGCTAAAACATAAATATCGATATATCTGGTCTCACATCACGATTTACCACGAACTGTTGATTGAATATTGAAAAGATTTAACACAGTTATCCGTTATGAAATTCTGGAATTTTTACTCTTATTCCTTTGGTCCAAAAACCGTGGTCAAAATTTTCAAAATTTAAAATGACCACTTTCCAGTTTTGACAATACCATGGAATTTTTACAGTTCATGTGTCCTTTAACCATCTAATTAATAAAAAAAACTTAGATTTTTAAGAGTGGTGCAACAAGGTCAAATTAAGAAAAAACAACAAAATTTAAATATTTTAGCATTTAATTTTGTTTAAGTTTTCATCACTATCTTCGTTTATAATGGTACATTCACCAGTTGTCTTAAATATATTTGTCAGCATCTCGGCAGGCTTAACGATTCTTACCTTGAACCTTGCATAAAAAGCTAGTTTTTCGAACACGACTTACATAATCTGACTGCATTCTGTGGCTTCAGTACTGTTTCAAAATCAGAAATTGCCGAATTGCTCAATTTAAAAGTGGATAGTAAAACCCAAGTGGTTAAGTGATAAGCAGCTTTTATATTTTACAGGTATGTACGTTACGATTTGTCAAAAACTTATGTACATGCAAACATATATAATTAAAAATATAACTTCAAAAACTTAAAAAATATAGGTCTTAACTGGGAGCAATTATTCCAACTGATGGCATCTTTACCTTCAATGAGAAATTAGACTGGTCGTACAAAGGCAGAGGCTTAAATACATTTTTAATCCAAAATGGGACTTGCCAAAAAGCAACAAAATAATTACTAAACTATTTTTAATAACCCCGCCGCAAGTGGTTTCTTAATTTGTAAAAGGAGTAGCAACGGCTTTTCAAAATAATTTATAACCAATCTGCACTTACCAAATTAATTCATACGGCAACTACTACAGAAAGGACCAAATTGTTGTGAAAAGTAGGGGACGATAAATTGGTGATCATTTGCGATCCGCCATCAAAAAAACCCATTTACATCTACCAAAAGAAATCATATTCAGACCAGAGGAACGTTCCTTGTGCAATCCATTCACAATTTGCACCTTTAATGGTTATATTATTGACATGGCAGGCCCATATACTACCAATGTAAGCGACGAAACAATTTTATAGCAGTTACTACATGATCAGAACGGACTTCAAAAATTGCTCCACCCAGGAGATATAATTGTTGTTGATTGATGGTTCAGAGATGCTGTTGCGGTTCTTGAAGGCAAAAGGTTCTGAAGGGAAAAAGAAATCAGCTGCCGACCTTGGAAGCAAAACAATCCCGGACTGTCATCAAAATTAAGTAGGCATTTAAAGCTGTGCTCGGAATTTTAAAACAAATGTACCAGCTTCTTTGTCGAAAAGTTGACAATAAATTGCTGCAAAATAGAAATCCTGTGCAAGATAGCGTGCTATCTATCCAATCGATTTGGTAAGCTGCTATCGAGTGATCGTGTCTTTCTTAATTTTTTTTTTCAAAAAATGTCATATCACATTTTGAATAAGTATGCACATAATGGCAAAACTCCTGACTGCATTATAAGGGACTGTTGCAGTTGCCCTAATGGTATGCGAACTGTTAACTGTTGTACGCATATACCTGCAGTTATTTTTTCCATGATAATGCAACTTTCAAGTCAAGGATCATCAAGCCTGCCGAGAAGCTGACAAATATATTTAAGACAACTGGTTAATGTACCATTATAAACGAAGATAGTGATGAAGACTTTAAAAAAATTAAATACTAAAATTTTTAATTTTACATGTTTTTTATTAATTTGACCTTGTTGCTCTTAAAAATCTGAGTTTTTTTAAATAATTAGATGGTTAGAGGACACATGAACTGTAAAAATTCCATGGTATTGTCAAAACTGGAAAGTGGTCATTTTAAATTTTGAAAATTTTGACCACGGTTTTTGGACCAAAGGAATAAGAGTAAAAATTCCAGAATTTTATAACGGATAACTGTGTTAAATCTTTTCAATATTCAATCAACAGTTAATGGTAAATCGTGACGTGAGACCATATATATCGATATTTATGTTTTAGCATTTCTGCAGATTACTTGTCAACCAAAAGACCTATTGACTTGAAATTTGGCATG
Source organism: Lordiphosa clarofinis (assembly GCA_018904275.1). Lineage (NCBI taxonomy): Eukaryota > Metazoa > Arthropoda > Insecta > Diptera > Drosophilidae > Lordiphosa > Lordiphosa clarofinis. The sequence continues at coordinate 61,504 of JAEIGQ010000440.1, forward strand.
CATACCCTCCTATATAATAGCTACCATCCCTGATTCAAAATATTCAAAAATCTGCTGGGGCAGTTTTCCCAGGCTTATCCGGCTATGCCCTTTCTGGCTGTACCTTTTAGTTTTGTTTTAATAAGATTGACTGCTATTGAAGTATGAGAGCCTACTATTGAATTTAATAGATCGAGTGCATCTAGAAAACTCTGGAGATTTTCAGCTTTCCCGTCAAACTCAGGTACGAGTCGAGAAGCTGTATTGAGAAATTCAATGGTTGATTGAGCCATTTTGCCTTCAGTGTCGCTTTGCGGTTCTGTGATTGAAGAATACTCAAATACTGCTGGCTGTGAATACGTATTGGGCAATTTGATCTCAAGCTTATGTAAATCTATAATTTTTAGTATTTGTTCCCTAAGTTGTCCGAATATAGTTTTTGCCTGAAGTTCTTGTAGTTCGTCAAATTTGTTTGAGTTTTTACTTAACAATTTGTTTATTAAATTGTAATTTTTAATAACAGTCTCACAATGCTTGTACAGTGTAGTTGCTTTTATCGGTCTGTTTTGATTAATGCTTTTATAAGCTCTAGCAAATTCCTCCCTTATAACTTTTAATATCCTCAATAATGCTAGACCAATCCATAAAAAAATTTTTTTTTAATTTATATCTTGCATTTTATACTGTGCGACTTATACTAATATTTTGCTTTGGGTGTAATGTTAAACGTGTTGCTTATGGGAAAAGAGTTCTCTTATAATGTCTTTTGTTTACGTCTGAGTTTGTATAATTGTCAAGTAAAACTAACTGCTCATTATTCCTTGTTTTTTTTTTTTTTTGTTTTGTAACTGTTTGTGTGTTTGCTTATTCATATTGTGCTGATAAGAAGAGTATTTATCTTCTGTTCTCTCATTCTTTTTGATTTGATTTTACTATGCGTTCTGCTTAAGCTTTCCATTTTATACATATGTTATACATAATAAGTATTTAGAGTGCTATTTCATGTAATTACTACATATAATTTTTATTTTTATTTATGCATATTTCTTTTTGTTTTTGTTTTTTTTTTTAATTATTTCTTAGTTTTATGTTAAATTAATATTCTTATATTATTGCGAGGCGATCTTGCCGCCGTTCTCGCCAGGGTGCGCTGTTGGGCGCACTCTCTGTTTTTTGTTTTTATTAATGCTGCGCTCCAGTTCATCAATTTTTTCCCATATTTTGGATGCCTCTGCCCAAGGGAGTGGTGGATTAGAGTTGACCTCTGCCAAAAGCGCTGCCCGCTCTCTCCGGTTCTTGGCCAGCTTGCCGCCTCTGCGCTTGGGAGCCCTTGCGTAGGGAATGTGCAGCAGTTTTTCTTCCTCAGCCTTGCGCTTCTCTGCTGCTGCCCGTGCCGCCGGCTGTCGTTGGCGATATTCCTCGATCGACAGCGGTTTGGGTCCAGCCCTTGGGTTTTTGGCGAGCTGCTGCAATTTTTTGTAGGTGGGCTGACTGTGGCTCCTCGCTCATCTCCGGGTTTGTTGTCCTTTTTTTTTTTTTTATTTTTTGATTTCTTATCCTGCCGTTTTATTTTGGCAGGATATGTACTTTTAATTTTTTTATTTTTAGACTGCCGTTTGGAGTTGGCAGGATCGCCATGTAATGGAAAAAGGCGAGTGGTTAGGTTGTGCTGTGTTGCATGGAGCAAAGCAATTTAATATTCGAGGGCTCAGCGCTCCCCTTTTTATACCATTCTGTTACATGGAGTCTTATGGGGCTAACTTACAATACATTGGTGGATCTTAAGTTCTAAGGATAACCGTTAGTTGCTTATCTAAGTTTAGTTTGGTGGATCTGATGTGCTGTTTAATCCGGTTAGAGCTGGTTTTGTCTTTTGAGCTTTCAAGTTGTTCTTGAACATTCTTAAGCCTAAAATTATGCTTCTGGATTAATTAGAATTAAGCTTGCTTATTAATAAGACTAAAACTATGTTACATCTTATTATTTATTTAATTTTATTTGGCGCCCAACTTAGGGGGCCCGAATGATCCGGCAGCCCCTATCAAAACAACAACAAATCTTCAGTCGCTAACACCTGACTTAACTCATTTAGTCCTGTTTCGTTCAATCCCTTTGTCCTGATTTAGTGGTTTAGAAGCTGAGGACTCAATGGTAGTTTCAGAATAACTCCATTACCTGGCTAAAGAGAAACCCTTAATCGAATTGCTCAGAGTTGCTGGATGAGTTTAATCTTCGCAATAGATTCAACGCCGCAATTTTTATTAGCTTTTTATTAGCTGTGGAGTTGTTGCTGGACGAAGGTTTTCATGGACGAGATCTGTGACCTGCCGCTCAACAGAAACAGAGTGAAAGCATACGCTAAGTTGTCAAGTGGCAATGTGAGTGAAGTAAATCAAGTTCACTGGCCCGATAACTTATTCCTCTCCCACAATCCAACTCATTTTTCCTTACTATAGAATGAGTGAACTTAAACATCTTGTTTTAAGTTCAGATCAGTTCACCTCTTCTTCTTTCTTTTAAAATTTTCTCGAGCTTATCAAAATATTTCTGGATAGGATACTCGAAGTCACTAGACCTGTCATCCTGGACTGGTTTTTCTGCCGCTGTGCAATAGAAGCCAAAGTACTAAGGATATCTAGTATTCTCGTAGTATTCCGAATATTTTAATTGAAGCCCTTAGGCCAATCAAGAGTGATTAATTCTGACCAACGGTACATTGCGTTCTGCTGTACGGCGGTTGTCGTTTTAGTTAACTTCTGTATAGACCTTTACACCTTCATCTAGTGTCTAAGCCTTTCGCTAATTATCCTCCTGGATGCGTATCAGAGATCCATCGAATGGTATAACTCATTTTGGATACTCCGTTGATATTTAGCTCAATTCAGGTTACAATATGCTTTTCAATACTGGCGTTTAGGCATATTGCGTTTGCTATGCGGTGAACCGTTGCCTTGTCAGCATATCTGTAGAACACTACCAATCAACACACTAGCACCTCCATCGAGAAAAATCTATTTCTATCTTTTGGTTCAGAAGCCCATATGTCGGCCTTTACCCATGAAAGCAAATTATGACTTCCGGATACCATTTATGATTTTGTTTTTGAATTTAACTCAAAGAAATATTTCTAGTGTTTATAAGTACATTTACATTTAGTAGGCAGTTAGGCAACATTGAGTTTTAGTTACTCTAGTTCCAATTTGGAATTGTTCTTGGGTCTAAAAAAAAAGTATCTTTTTTGTCTGGCGTAAGCTGTCATGTTTCTAGCCCGCAGCTGTGACGATTTGGCAGGAGACATACAGTGCTACATCTGCCTCAAGGACATAGAATACACTGCTCAGTTGTTGACTACCAGCTGTAGTCACACTTTTCATTGTGTGTGTTTCAACACCAGAGTAACAAACCGCGAGTTTTGTCCTGTTTGCAAAACACAGATACAAACATCACTGCTGAACTTAACTGTGAATACAGAACTTATCCAGTCCACCCAGAGTTTGCCATCTGCATCAATGCCAGCCCTTACGAGGAGCCAAAACAGATTAGAAAACCCTAATCCTGATAACATGGAGACTAATCAGTTACATGATCAGCCCCCTCCGGTAAATTCAAATGTTAACACTGATCCTCCCACTTCTGCTAGCCAAATGCAACAAGCGATAGCTAGTGCAATGGAAGCTGCAGCAGTAAGACAAACTGAGATGCTGTGTCAGGCCATGAATGCAGGCTTTCAAGTCCTTTTGTCTGCTTTAAATTCTCGCGTAGATCAACCTACAGCTCCAGCTGGTCATCCCCCAGTTGACCCTATTATTAACTTAGAAGTCCAAACTTCTTCCCGTTCTGCTACCCCAACACCGGAAAATTCCTCCATGAGCTCCGACTTGCGCCCTGATCGAATCAGCCAGATCATAAGCAACTGGAAAATTCAGTTTTCCGGAAGATCGGCCATGACTGCTGATGATTTTATTTACCATGTCGAAGCCTTAGCCAAACGTAAGTTATCTGAAAAACTTGAGATTTTAGCGTGCCACATCAGCAATTTACTCGAAGGCAGCGCTAGCGACTGGTACTGGCGGTACCACAAAATTACGCACGCTTTTGGGCAACATTCTGTGTTGCGTTTAAAACCCAATTTAAAGATGAGAGAACTGACGTAAACATTCGTGCCGCAATTGATCGCCGTAAACAAAAAAAAAGGCGAATCTTTCGATGAGTTTTACGAATCGATTGTGCTTTTAGCCGACAAATTGTCTGTTCCCTTGCCAGAATCTTCGATTCTAGAGTCTGTGCGATCCAATCTACTTCCTGAGATGCAACACGAATTGTTATATGCCAAGATTAGCTCGATGTCCGAACTTAGACATGTAGTGCGTACACTAAGAAAAACATTCGTTCTAAATCTACCGAAATCAAGCCCATTCGTTGACAAAAGTAGAGTAATCCCGCTTTTTCTTAAATCGTGAACAGCGGGTGTCATATTAGGAACATGTTGTGCTCACTTTACGAACGGCTTGGGCATGATTTAAGAACATTGGCAAAATAAACGCTGAAAAAAAAGTTTTTAAATGTTTTTCTTTTGACTCAAAAATAAATTTATTTAACATTTTATTTTAAGTAAATTTTTTTTTAGATTTTTTTTTTTTTTTGACTTGTCATATTGCTCTGGGGATCGAACTCAGAACCTCGCGGCAAGAGTCGGCGTCGCTACCATCGCGGCTACTGACCTCGCTTGAGACGATGCGGCGAATTGCATTATTAAGGCAGAGCTTTAGTAACTGAGAGCTTTTTGCTAAAGGCTTTGCGATGAATGTTTTCTTGGGCGCAAATAATAAGAGCTCAAGTCAGCGTGCGGACGAAGATTTTTTTGTTGTTTTTGCTTATTTTGTTTTTTTCTTTTTGTTTTTAAATATTAATAATTATTGTACAATGTACAACATTTCTCAAAACGCGATATTCGCACTTCTGTTGTGATTTTTGCCAGTTTTCGTAAGAAAGCTTTTGAGTGGTGTTTTTCCGTGAACGTCGGGTTTGTTTTGTAAACGATAATTCACGAACGAGATCGTTCAAGTAGGAGCCCGCTTGTGCTGGGTTTTGGATGGTCGTTTTTTTCTTAGTGTACTCGTGAGATATTCGTTCAAAATTTGTTGAAGCCGCAGGCCATGAAAATACGAACCGCACCTCGTCGCTCAATTCATGCACTCGAAATGGAGTTCGAATGCGAGTCCGATATCAGCGAAAACGACATCTCAGCCCTTGAACTTTCGTGCTGGAATTGTGCCAAAAAAGGTCATCGCTACCAGGATTGCGTCCGAAAGACGTGTCTTCTGCTATGGCTGTGGCCAAGCTGAGACGTACCGACCCTCTTGTCCCAAGTGTAGCAGTGCAAAAACTACTCACCTCGTGCACCTCTGAAAAGTGCACGCAGACCAACAGCATCGAAAGCCACCAACACGGACTAGAAGAAACTAACCTTCGACTCCCCTATACCCCAGACTTGTCAACTCTTCCGGTTATACCTTTTCACAATCGTTCGAAACAACCTCAATATCGACCCAAATCTTGTAAGATGAAAAATGCTTTACGTTCAAAACGACGACGCATCGATTTCCGGCGCATCCGTAAATTAGAGCGTAAGTCACTAATAGCTGCCATTGTAGACCACGACATTCGGTCCTTTGCACAGGTAACCCTATTGGGCAGATTACAAAGTGGGTTAATGGATACTGGCGCTTCCATAAGCTGCATCGGTGGAAGTTAAGCTAAAGAAATACTTGAAGAAAAGACTCCCCTTAAACCCATTTGTTCCACTGTACGCACCGCTGATGGAAAAAATCAAAGCATTGTCGGCAAAATACGCACTTCGGTCTGCTACAATGGCAATACGAACTCAATTACTTTTTATGTTATACCCTCATTGATTCAGCCATTATATTTAGGCATAGATTTTTGGACAGCATTCCAATTGCTGCCCTCAGACTTGTCGAATAAAACGATGTCCGCCCACCTTGCAGAATTGGATTCGAACCAACTAAGACTCTTGTCCGAATTTCAGCAAAGTAACTTTGCAAAGGGTTTCAATGCTAAACTGGCCCCAACGTTCATTAAAGCCAGAATCAGACGCAAATTGGGCCAAAGTTATTTCGAATTGGAAGACCTGCAAGGAAGACTACTTGGTAAATTCCACGCAAAGGACATTAAGCAATGAATCGATGACCTTTTTGAACAGCTCCAAGCGCGGATCACCCTTGTTGCCACCCACCAAGTGTGATTTTGGTCGGGGCACTTGTAGTGGCGCTTGTCCTGTAAACAAAAGCCCTTAGCCTAAAAGTATGCACTTTAGATCTGTATCCTAAAAGTATGCAGCAAGAGTTGCGTCGCCCTTTTTGGTTGTAGCAGAAAGTTTGAAGCCAATAAATAAACTGGCATTAATTAATTTTTAACTTCGCTGGCCAATTAGCCGCACCGGTAAATTTTAATTAAATAGTCCATCATTAAAATATTATTTTTAATACCTTTGATATCGGACATCGAATATCGACTGCCTACACTCGGTAAGTCCTAAGCAACCCCGCGATAGTACTCGATATCGTAATCGGAAAATACATCTCTAGGTGCCACGTATTTCCGGGCAAGGCAAGCTGGCTTCGCTGACCCCTACCCACGTTCTTTCACTTGAAAAACCTCCAGCCGAGTAGACGTGCCAGTGTGATAGCTAATAAAGCGCCTTAAACCTTGCTAAACAGTTTCCAAGCGCAACTAAACGTCTGAGCGCAGCCGCAGTGAACAATTGTTGAAGCCAAATTAATTCTAAAAACGGAGAGCTTCGTTTCTATTGGCGTGGCGCAACGAAAATTTATTTTCGGCAGTTTTCCTCGTAGCAAATCGTCATACCTTTTGGTGAGCGGAACCTTTTAGCTTGTCGATGTTGCTCAAGCTAACCCACTTATTCCTGTGCAGCTTTCCAAACCGATATGGACGAAGCTGAAGGGGGAAGAGTGAAAAAAAAGCTTAACCTCGTGGCTGAGCCACTCCGGTTGCCGCCTCCATCGGCACACAATTATTTGCCGCCAGCAATTGGTAGTTATATTTAGTTCGCCCGTTGCCTCGGCATCACCCTAATTTCCTCCTTTCGGTACCTTTTTATCCAAAACTAAAGGTCTGGCCCCTAGTACCCGGCTACCAACTCCAGAGCCGATGATCCATAGTGAACCTAACCTCATAATTTAGGAGTCGGAGTCTCTAAGCCATCTAAGCTAATAAGCTACACCAGTTGCCGACGAAGCAGCAATGTTTAGTGCCACCCAATCAAAGTGCAAAAACCTCACCCAAAGCCATTTATACACCAGTATAGTGCAGTGAAATCGAAGAACATTTCTCTATTAAAACGCCCAGTGCAGACCCTGGACTCTAGTTGGAAAAAGTAGCTAAACGTCATAAGCATAATCTGTAAAAGATTCGAAGTACAAAAATTAAGCCAAGTGAAATTTAAACCAAAGGTGCTCATAAAATCCCAGCCTAGGCAATTGTATGCTTCAACATTTTTTTTATTAAAAATTATTTTTGTGTTGTGGAGGACCAAATTGGCTTGAATGATGGTGATGCCCTCCCTAAATTAAACTAAACCCGAAAGCTAAAATAATCTTAAAGCAATACAAATACTCACCAGCTGATCGTCTCGGAGAAAGATCTTTCGCCGCGGGATCATCAATTAACCGTAAGTTTTTGCCCATGGGGCAATAAATAAACATAACATTCTAGAGAGTACGAGCTGTTAAGCTAAGACGCTCTTGCTCTGTCTGAATTTGCTTTTATTGCGTTTGGATTTGCCTCTCTTAAATTACATGAAGGGAGACTAAACTCCCCCACTTTAGTAACCACCCACCTGAACCAGACCCCTTTGGTCAGTCCACAGCTTGATCCAGCCGATATTAAAGAGAAAAATGCGCTCCTCTCTTAAGACGACTCTCACTACCTCTCGCCTGTGATCAAAGCCTCTGTAAAGCAAGCCCCGTTTTTCTTGGTGTAAGCGCACGCATGGGCTGCTGATAAGCCGCTGCAGATGAGCTAGACCAAAGCAAATAGGCAAAATCAAGATCGCCGCGTACCGTTACGAGGCAATGTTTGGGTTAATGCCAAAACCTTATGCTTGTTCAAAGCAGCTGATCTAGCGAATACAGTGGCACTTCACTTAAGTGGACCATCACCTATTCACTTAGATTATTATCTCTCTCGTTAATTATTATTATCAATTATTATGATTATCTATATTAATCCTCTATTCTAATTACCCATGCATACCAATAATTAAATGGCGAATTGTCATATTTACTTTACTTTTCAGCATCCTTGGTCATTTAATTTCACTTGAGCTTAGATAGTAGTAATGGAATTTTTTTTATAAGTTTATTTGCGAATAATTTCCTACTTAATTAGAGTGTAATGCTAAAATTAATCACCGACCCTTAACGTTATAAATTAGTCTTTAGAAGCAACAAACCATATTATTATACACCTGAAAAGTGTATTATAATTTTGCCCAGAAGTTTGCAACGCATAGAAGGAATCATCTCCGACCACATAAAGTATATATATTCTTGATCAGCGTGACGAGCTGAGTCGATTAAGCTTTGTCCGTCCGTCTGTCCGTCCGTCCGTCTGTCCGTCTGTCTGTTTCTACGCGAACTAGTCCCTCACTTTTGAAGCTATCGAGCTGAAATTTTGCACAGAGTCTTCTTTTGTCTGCACGCTGCTAATATGTCGGAACCGACCGGATCGGGTGGCTACTTCTTGTAGCTGCCATACAAATGATCAGTCGGTAAATGGATTGTAATGAGAAAAACTGGTTTTTCTCAATATTACCGCTCTCAATCACGGTCATGGGTAATATTTAATGTTTTTAATTTCAAGTGTATAAAAACTTCGGCACGGACGAAGTTAGCCTTGCCTTTCTCGTTTTTAGTTATGATTAGCCGTCATAAACATAATGAAGTCCCTAATTAAATTTATAATGAAGTCTGAGTTAAAGTTTTTCGTTTCCGGAAATCATGAAACGCCGACATGGGATAGAGTGACCAACTAGGCGTTGTTCAAGGGATCACCAATGGACTCCAGTTCATGCTTGCCCCTGGTGATCATGGTAGGGTGGGGAACTTGGCCGCTGATTAACACCCCAGCGCGGCCTTAACACAGCTATGGCTCTCTGAATCAACTTCCTTTACTTTTCTTCTATTCTCCTCTCCCGTATCCTGCCTCTTAAATTTTCCAGGACTAAATAACAGGCTCCCGTTTACCCTAGAATTTCCAAAATCAACCCGTGATTATTAAAGTTAAATGAATAAGTCCCTGCGGTAACATTATTTTGGACCTACCCCATAATGCCGACGAAGATAGCCGGATCCAGCACGGGTTCCGCACGCGACTGCTTTTTACATCAGCTCGGTCAGGATGCAGCCATTCGTTGCATGCTACAAATGTTGTAGGACAGAATTTTAAAAGAAGCCTGGTCCTTCATACTATTTGGGGCGTTGTTCTTATTATCAAAATAATTGGAATAATCGGATATATTTTTATACACTTGAAAAGTGTGTTATAATTTTGACCAGAAGTTTGCAACGCATAGAAGGAATCATCTCAACTAGTCCCTCAGTTTTGAAGCTAACGAGCTGAAATTTTGCACAGAGTCTTCTTTTGTCTGCACGCTGCTAATATGTCGGAACCGACCGGATCGGATGACTACTTCTTGTAGCTGCCATACAAATGATCGGTCGAAAAATGGGTTTTAACGAGAAAAACTGTTTTTTTTTCTCAATATTACCGCTCTCAATCACGGTCATGGGTAATATTAAATGTTTTTAAGCTGATCTGCGAAGTTTGGTCGAAGTCGCTAACCGTTGAGACAAGCGTTTTCAAGTGTATCAAAACTTTGCCACAGACGAAGATAGCTTTGCCTTTCTCGTTTATTAGTTTTTTGATAGTAAGCCATTTGTAGGCGACTTATAATCCAAATTGAGTTGATGCGCTCCAAAAGGGTAGAGTTCTGCTAGTATGGGCTGCGCGTCAAGCTGTCCACACATGAGCTTATTGTCCTTAGACCATTGAAACCACTTGTCGGCGACTCTCATCCTGTCCCCAGGTACCAATATTTTGTGCAGCTTGCTCATTGACTGAAGCTTGGCTTTCAGGACCAACAAAATTTTCTTCTTCTGCTGGCGTTCCGCATTCAAGTCCCTTTCAATGTAAATATTGGTTCCCCTCAGCATCTTAGTTGCCTTTAGGACAGCGTTCATGCTGTGCTCAGAATCCATTTCCACTAAAACGTTCATCTTATTGTTTCTTTCGTAAATTTTTCTGGCACTGGTGATGCGCGTAGTTGGTGGAAGCTGTAGTTTATTTCTGCACACCATATCTGTTTCCTTCAAAACGTCTTTGTTTGCTGATAATCCTTTAAAGATAAGGTTTTTGCTTTTCAGTTGGTCCTCAATGAATTTAAGTCGCCTTTGATCAGTTTCTCTTTCCTTTTTGAGCTGTTCCACCTCATGTTTTAGTTGCTCATTTTGAAGTTTCAGGGATAAAAACTCGAGTTTGTCCAGGACCTCAGCATTTGTTTCCCTATTGGTTTCCCTAATAACACAGGCCAACAAAATGACCACTTTTGTGAGGTCCAGCCCAAATTGTATTAAATTCTGATCCAGTTTTGTGTACTGTTTCCAAAACTGGTCTCGGTTTTTCTCCATCAGCTCTTGTTTTCAAGATATCGCGGAAAAACCATTTTGCAGTATTTTTGTCTTTAAAAAAATTATGGAGGTTACACCGACAGTATACATATTAAGGTCGCCCAGAAAAATCAATGGAGCATCATCAGCAAACCCAAAAGCGCCTAAATTGGCCTTTGAAGAGAAATATTCATCAAATTATTGCAAATTTTTCAAACTTAATCGCATTGTACCAGCCATTTGGGGTGCTTGCATTTTAATGAAAACGACTTTAGCATGTAGGCCAATGGTTCTTCTAATTTCACAAATTATGTTGCATTTAAATCTTCTCGATGGACAAAGTTATAAGCGGTTTATCCCGAAAAAATGAATTAAAATTTATGGCAGGATAACTAGATTGATACACAAAATCTGTATAGGAAATATTAAAAGACTACTTGATCTAACATAGTCCTTACATTAATTGTCAGGCAAATCAGTACTAGATTCAAACAATTTTCCCAAAATCCATACTTGCTTAACTCCTGTTCGAGAATAACATTAAAATTAAATGAATTGGGAACAACACCTACAAATGAGCCAAATGTGCCATGTACTTTGCATGGCCCCAGAAAACTAACGCCTTAGCAAGTTTTCATCGTTATAAACTGTAATTTACTAATAATTATCAATATATTCTGACATCTCTAAATTAAAGGCAGTTAAAATTAATGAATGTATGGGTGTAGAAGTTATATAAAATAAATGTAATATAAAATTCATGGCAAAAATTTAAAATATATATGTATAAAAATAAATTATAAGTGCAAAAAGAAGTTTTAGCTTTTATGAATTAAAGGACTGAATTAAATTTACTATGTTTCAAGCAACGAACAAAAGAAAGATCTTTAATTGAGAAGTAAAAACCATAAACAAATTGACTTCCTAAATCTGCATACTGGACCCACTGTGTTTCTTTTATATGTCTTAGTCCCAGCCACAAACATTTTAGTTGTGGATCCTATTCTTTAGTCAAGTCATACAGCTGACTGTCTTACTCTTCTTCTTCAGATCACTTAGTGAATTTACGTTTGCTTTTGTTTTCAAATTTGGTGGTTTTGGTTTGTATGCAATTAAGGGTGTATTTTTAGTGAATATGGTTTTAAGGACCATTTTATCACTCACTTGTTTTTATATCCAACGGCGGCCTTTCCTCGTTGTAGCGACGTATGATCTGCAGCTAAAAATGTGCCTTGGTTTTCTTGCCTCAATAATTTCACCAAACAAACAAGAATTAAACAAAAAAAAAATATTACCTAAAGTCTATCATTATTTCCCATTTCTGGTGGACACATAAAATGCAATTTTACTCTGCTCTATTTTACTTTTCTCACTTTATTCTTTTCTTTACTTTTCATTCTTCAACTTTCTTAACTTTTTTTCTTCACTTTTTCATTCTTCTTTCTAATTTTTTTCTTCACTTTTTCATTCTTTAGCTTTCTCAACTTAAATTTTTATATACTTTATAAAATTTCTATTTCCTCACAAGCTAAATTGTTTAAAACTATATTTTTTTTTCTTGATAAATTTTTAAATGTGCTTTATTTCAGACTCTTCTTTCGACACTTATTCTACTATTGAGAAGCAGAAGCAAACAAAGAACAAAAAAAAAAATTTGGATTCTTTTGGCGGTTTTCACTTTCTACCTTTCATTGGGCATTTTCACTTCCTCTCCCCCTTAGTTTGCTTGATACACTTTCTTTTTCTTTTTTAAATAATTTCGCAGTGATACTGATACAAAAAAAAAACTAACACTAACGGCTTAAAATCGATGTAGCATTTCGCACTATGCCTTAGTTGACTTGATTACCGGCTCCTTCTTAGATTTTTCGCTATTTGACTACCTCACGCTTCGATTTGCAGATTCAAACGTGAAATTTGATTTTTCCCTAATTACTGTTCTCCGTCTCCCGATCGCCACGCGACCCAGCCGTTGGGGTTCCCGATATGCTGACGAGTCGTTGCTGCGTCCGTCTAGCAAGAGACTTGTGAGCAAACTATTTTTGTCGCTCGCTTGCAGTTTTAGTCTAGCCGCGGTGCTCAAGGAGTGGAAATTTCTTCTGACTCGCTATTCAGCACTGCGCCAGAGCTTGCACTCATGATCCCCTATTTGTTTGCTTGTTTGGGGTTTCTTCAGCTGTTGTGTTCTCCAATTTTCGGCTTGCTGCTGAGTGCCAAATGTATTGCTGGCTTTTAATTTTAATTTTTTTTTGTTTATTCACTCGTTCGGTCTTCATCGCCAAGACTACAAAAATACTGGCTTGTTCGCTCATGAAGATAAACTTTCACACAAGGTTAATTTGGCAGTACTACACAGCGGCAATAACGTTTGACAAAGAGATCAAGTCAAGCTTTTGGCCGCCTTATATGTCCCTCGCCCAAGCCGCGTTCGAACTAACTCCATTTTCTATTTTACTTATCTTGCTGTATTTGATAAAAAATGATTTCCAAGCTTTCTCTTGTTCTCAGAATACTTTCTTTCCCTTTACTTGGTTCTCTTTGACTACACATTTGCAAGATACTTTTTCAACTCGGTGCCCATTTGCAGCATAACTTTAGGGATGAAGAGAAACTTTAAAAATCTCCATTACAGATTCAAAATTCCCCGGCCAAAGTCACACTTTGGGGGATGCTAAAGAACCAAAAAGTGATACCAGCTTAGAGCTTCTATCACCCGTGTAGCACCATCTACTGTATATCTTTGGCGTGGTATTTGCCAATTAACTGTCCTGAAGATCTTCTAACTCGTAATACGCCTGTCCAAGCTTTCGCCTTATACGCGCTTTAACAAAAATTGGTGCCAATTTAGCGTTAAAACCTCGAGCAAAAATTGCTTTGTTGAAAGTTTCTACGGTAAACTTGTGTCCTATTGTATATGTCACCTCTCAGTACGTAAATTATAGGTTTTCGTTTTCTCATGCTGCGTTTTCATAGACTCCTTGGCTTTGGCTCTCAATAGATCAAAAGAATCTTCTCTTTCGAATTGGTCGAATCTATCTTCAAGCAGATCTAGCTCCCGCAGCAGTTGATAGGTACTCCCATCGGTTATCATTTGCTGTCCAAAAGCTAATCGATAGGGACTAGAAATTAACCGCACTGTGAATACCAGTATCCCAATTTGTTTGGTCGGGATGTATATAAGCCTGATAGCAGCTTTGGATGGACCTATTTACCCTTTCGGAAGCATTTCCCTGAGGGGCATACGCAGCTGTATAAGCATGCTGCACTCCATATTGTTGCAACAGGCTATTAAAACCGTTGGACTTAAATTGAACTCCGTTGTCAGAGACAATTACCTCAGGCACACCAAAACATTGGAACAATTCCTCTTCTATATATGGTAAATGGCATCAGTGGTGAATTTTTTAACAGGTTTGATAAACGGAAACTTTGAAAATGATCTAAAACCACAAATATGCCAATGTTTCCAGCTTTGACGACTCGTGGATAAGGGCAAGATAGATCAACATATAGTCTCTGGAAAAATTGCTTTGAGATTCCCCAGTTTTCGACAGTCGTGGGCGTAATGCATGGTTGGGATGTTTAGTGCACTTACATATGTCCGCATCTATTAATAAATGCCTTAACATCCGCTATGGAATTCGGCCGTAATAATAGCGCCGTATTCGTTTCAAGAGCGTTTTATTAATCCCACCATGAGCACTAAGCGGGTGCTCGTGAGCCATTTGAGTACAACCGGTATAAAAGCTTTTGGGATCCATAGTTTCCAACATTGCTCGTCGGACACTTTTCCCCCGTGTGGCATGCTCGGTTCGACGATAAATACAGTTTCCTTTTACTTTCACGTCACAGCATAAGGGCCTGGCAACCAACAATTTTTCGCCGGTGCTACGTACTCCTCAGCGTTAAATGCTCAGACTTGAGTTAACTGCTCTTCTACACTTAATTTCAAGCCAGATCCTCTGTGTAGACCCGCGACAATGCATCCGGTACTATATTTTGACTGCCTTTACGGTGTTCAATTTTAAGTGAACCCCTGCAATTTCAAGGCCCACCTTGCCAACCGACTGCTTAAGTCAGATTGCGACATAAGCCATTTTAGAGGGCATGATCAGTTATAACTGTGAATTCATGACCCTCCACGCAAAGCTCTAAATTTTTTAATGCTTAATATGGCTGCCAAGCATTCTTTTCAGTTACTGAGTAACTACGTTGGCACTTGTTCAATTTTCGCGACATAAATGCTATCAGGGACTTCGTCTCCTTTTTCGTGCAGTTGCATTAGGACTCCACCCACGCCTGTGTGACTCGCATCACAATGAATGAAGAAGGGGGGGCGTCATCACTTTGGGTGTATGCAACACAGGGCGTTACACATAGCTTCTTTTAAAGCGAAAAGCTTCTTCTGCTGATTGTGGCCAGGTGAAGGCTCCTTTTTCTTTAGGCAATCTGTCAAAGGGGTAGCAATAGAAGGCATAGTTGCTTATAAAATTTGTGGTACCACCCTGTCATGCCTAAGAATCCCGGCGTAGCTTCTTTACCGACCGTGGCGTAGGATAATTCTCAATAGCGACTATTTTGTCAGCGTCCACTTTGGGCGTGGTTACATGGCCAGCTACATGGCCCAAATAGTGGACTTCGGGCACGCAAAACTTGCTCTTTTCCACATTTATGGTCAAGCCAGCTTGCTCTAATTTAGTGGCCAACTCCCCTCAACACACGCTTAAATGACGATCAAACGTCTCAGAAATGATCAGGAGGTCATCCCAAATAAATGAAAACCTCTGTTCGGAAGTGCTTGGGATAAGCTACGGTCCATCAGTTTAGACATGGTAGATGGCATTTGTTAGTCCCAAATGGCATCACTTTAAGCTGGTAAGAGTGGTCTACCCAGGTACAGAAAAAGCCGTTTTTGTCTCTCGGACCCTCTTCCAAAGGTATTTGCCAGTGAGCATCCTTTAAATCGAGACTTGTAATAAATTCTGCCTTAGGTAACCGACTTATGATGCCGTCTATGATTGGCATTGGATACGCATCTTTACGTGTTTTTTCATTGATACCTTGCGGCTGTCAACGCAGAGGCGCACCTTGCCAGATTTTTGCACTAAGACTACGGGACAAGACCACGCGCTAGTTGACTCCTCAATGACTCCGAGTGCAATCATACGATCCAACTCTTTGTACATTAATTTTCAACCGCTGGCGAAACGGAATGATGGCGCTGCTTAATGGGCTTGGCGTCACCCACATCAATCTCATGCGTGAGTAGATTGGTTTTCCCCAAGCATTTTCAGCGAATGATGGAAAGCATTTAATAGCTGCTTGCAAGCCTTTTGTTGGTCGCCTGATAACTGGCGTTGGTCGGTTTTAATACATTTATTTCTTGACACTCGCCAGTGTCACGAACCTTAGGGTCATTAAATCCGGATGGCAGTAGTTCAAACTCACTCCGAAAGTTAATACCCCAGAATAAGGTTGGATTAGAGAAGGCACTATGTAAAAGGTGAGAATTTTTGAAGTTCCTTTATATTTCACTTCCGGTTTTTAATTTCCCTATAATATTTTGTGATTTTCCGTCCGCAGTTTTTCACTATGGAGGACATTGGCTTGTATCGCTCGTTTCGTTCTAGAAAGATCTTTTGCTAGTTCACCACCTATACAACTAATTGATGCACCGGTGTCCATCAATCCAGTTACTCTTTATTCAATAAAATGACTTCAGCGTAGGGTCTTAAATCATTCGCCGGTTGCAAGATACTAAAATTTCTTTTCTTGATTCAGTGTTCGATAAAATTCTTCGCACGACGTAATCGAGAGCGCTCTTTTCTGCTCAAAGAAATTTTAGGGTTTATGTTTGTAGAATGAAAGGTACCGTCAGGTAATGGAGACATATCGGGTAAATTTGAATTGACAAATGGTAAAGTTAATCTGTGTTCGTCGCCTTCGATGCTACAGGTCTGCGTGCACTTTTCAGGGGTGCACGCTTAGACAGTATTTTTGCTGCATTGCATTTTTGGCACGACGGCTTGTATGTTTCCGGTTGGCCGCAACCATAACAAAATATGAAGCGTTCAACGACGCACTCTTGATACCTATGCCCAGAACCACGACAATTCCAACAGAGGAAAGATTGATCGCTGCTATATCAGCCTCACTGGCATCTGACTCATAGTCAGGCGGACTTTCAACTGCGTGTACCAATTTACGAGGAGCTGGTCGAGGTCTGATTTCTTGAGGGTGACTAACCGTCTGCGCAAGACTTCTCTGGTTCTAACCAGATGGCGTAGTGTGCTATGCATCCCACAGACTCGTACAACAGCTCATGCTGAATCTCAGGCCAAAAGATTTGAGCGCACTGGCTCCCCAAGAGATGATTCGGTTAAAGGTGTGGACAACTATCAATCAACACCACAGCCAGCCCTCATAAAACTCGTCAAATATGACTCATTCGATGTCTGCTTCCTACGATCGATCCGCCGCTCTAATGTTCACGTCTGTTCGCTCATCCTTAAAACTGTGCTACCAACGCTACCTTTAAGTTATTCCACACTATAAACTTAACGATTTTGTGGTATCGCCAATACCAATCACTGGCAGTTCCTTCAAACAGGTTGCTTATGTAAAGCGAAAGTAGCTCAAAATTTCCGCCTAACGTTTGATTGGTCGAAGGTGCTTCCACTCTATAAAATAAACTTCATCGACTGACATAGAAGATCGAACAGAGAACCTCAACTTCCAGTTAACAAGTATTTGGCTGATCCTTTCTGGACGAATATCAGCACTAAATGGTGATGTATTATTAGATGATGGTGGCCTATTGGTGGACGATGTTCCCAGTAACTGTTCTATCAATTGGCTGAAATGGCCCAGTCTGAGACCTAGGATGAGAAGGCACTGTCTGAAGGCGCAGTTTGAAGGCACAGTCTGAAAAGGCACAGTCTGGAAGGCTCCCAGTCTGAGAAGGACACAGTCTGGAAAGGCTCTCAGTCTGAAGGCTCAGTCTGAAAAGGCATGATTTGAAGGCGCATGATTTGAGAAGGCGCAGTTTTGAGAAGGCCCATGAAGAGACGAAAGTGGCAATGTTGTTCTGGCCTCGCTTTCCCCAGGTGCTATGGTTGCTGTGATAGGCAACTGAGCTGTAGAGTAGTCACTATTCCTCCCAAACCCTGAAATTAGCGACTAAGCATTTCAGTTTACCCTAGAACATTTCCGCGTTTTCAACGTAGCTTGCCTAGAACTTTCAGTAGCCATAGCCTCTGCTATTTGTTGCATTCGCTTACGGATGGCGATGCCGATGGGACTGGCTCCGTATTATTGGCTTCTTGGAGCTGATTTGTGGCCGCAGTACCCGATGTTCCCGGCTCCGTAACTGGAGTTGCTGTTTAGCACCAGATCCTGAGCTGTTGCGACATCTAAATGGGAGCCTGGATATTCTGCTGGTTGATCACTTGAGTCGTTGAGACTTAATGTAGAGGACTGCAGGGATGTTTACACACTGGGCAAATCTTTTTGCTCCCTACTTTGTTATTAAAACAAACCCTGTGAAAACTGTGCCCCGCAGGCAGTAGTGAGTAATTGAGCAGAGAACTCAATTGATGACAAGCAGATAAAGCAGTCACTTGCTGTATATCCCACTTGCGCTAAATCTTCGCAACTACGAGTTACTGGCATGTCTCCACCCACCACCAGCCAAAGACTTGTTAACTAAAGCAAGGATAAGACCAAGGATAAAAATATAAACGAGAAAAAAAATATTTGAAAATAATTGAATAAAATACTATCAGTTTGAAAAAATATCATATAATATATTCTGGGGACCATGCAAAAATTAAAAAGAAGTTGAGACAAAAAAATCTATGTGTATTAAGTGCAACCAGAAACATGTAATAAAGACAGATAAAAGGAAGAATAATCTCTGAAAATTAGGCCGTAACATTAAAGTGCGGTAAGAAAATAGCTTGGCTTATCCACTTTCTATTTCCAGCAGCTTTATTTAACACTAATCTTCAGAAGACATTTAAAGGTAGTATACGAAATTCCTTTTTCTCTTTGCAGGTTAACTGGAGGGTCATAGCTTACTGCCATTCTACCCCACATCCAAGAAAACTAGGTCCAAGGAAGCCGCTGCTATTATCAGACAGTTGAAATATAAATGGAAAGA